>JBBBVM010000458.1:0-149702 GCA_037355625.1 Petunia x hybrida
TATTTTCTACTTGAATTAGGCCTAGATTTTCCTTCCTTTCACCCTTAATATGCAGCGCCTCCTCCTCTTATTCAACCTCAAAATTCAGCAACTCAACTCCCACAAATTAACGTGTAAAAGCTATGAGTTTCAAGATCAAATCAAGCTATGTTAATTCCTATTCAAGAATGATGCAGGGAAAAATACGCGGAAGCTAACTAAACGATAAACGAGCGGAAGCAAGTAAATTTGATAACGAGATATCAAAGATATCAAGAAGTTCAAGACTAGGAAGAGAAGAATTAGAAGAAAGAACGGATAAACTATTCAAACAACAATTTAATTATCCAAAGGGAGAAAGTGAAACTCGAACCTTACAAGGATTTCACACTAGCGATGAATCTCCATAGGTTCCAAGTTAACGAAATACATGAAGCCTCGGGCTTCAACAAGAAAGGCTCGGCCTTCTCTCAATTCTCTCTTCTCTAAATTCAATACAAGGTAAGTTATAAAATGAAAGACTAAGTGTGGCTTTTATAGTTTTCCCACACTCCTAAGTAAAATGACTAAAAAGTCCCTAAGTCTAATTAAAACAATAGAAGTCACTTAGGGCTATAGATGTAATTACACAACAAAATAGAGCAAACTCAGATGGGCTTGTAACAGGGGTAGGCGGTCCGCCCACCTCTAGTAGGCGCTCTGCCCCATGCTTCCTTCAGTAAAGTGGGCGGTCCGCCCTAGCATGTAGGCGGTCCGCCTGCCTAGAATCCAGAGAGCTCACATTTTGTAGGTGGTCCACCTCTTTGAGTAGGCGGTCCGCCTCTTCCTGAAGCTCCTTGAAATGCCTCAAAATGTGCCTCGGATGTTCCTTCTTTGTAGCCTAGGTGGTCCTCCTTCCGTGGTGCTCCAATGCATGATCTTCAAGTCGCTTCCGGGGCTCTTGACTCGTGTTCTTTGTGATCTTCAACCTTGGCTCTCGATGGTTGGGAACTAAGCCAATTTGGACTGCATCATCCTCCCCTTCTTGAAAGGATTTCGTCCTCGAAATCAAACCATCAACGCCTACAATCAAAACAAGCACCAACAAATCTTCCTCCTTCACAAGTAGGTTAGCTTAACAAGAATAAGTGCAAGTAGTGTGAAAAACACACTCTTGTGATAGAGCCAAGTATCAGTACCAATTAAAAAGCGTTTGTTCCCCAAGGAAACAATAAATTCTTGGCTCAACAATAACAAGCACTCGAAATCATAACAAGCAAAGAGATCAGGGGTACACATGTAGCAATCAAATATCCTATGACCCCTAAGCTTACTACCAACACACCAAGCATTCAAACCAATGTTATCACAAAGTGACACATCGGCTTTGGCATGCTCAACACTCAAGGTGTGCTCAACATATGGAATGGAGTAAGTAAAATAGTTCAATTCACATCTAACATCGAATACTCCACTCCCCTTCTTAGAAGCACTCTTACACACACCGAGAGCTACCTCCTCACCTCCCAAGACAATCCGCCTCGCTAGACACACTCCAAAGGAAGGTCTCCAAAATAGGTTCTTCATCACTATAGTCCACACAATGAAGGCTAGGACTACTAGAAGATAGCTCGACAAGACCAATATCAAGACCACTCCTCTCACTTGGAGTTCCAAATAAAGGATCGTCCGTGGAGTCTAACTTTTCAAACCATGGATCTTCAATTTTACTACCAACCCTAGTCCGATACAATTCACAACCACAAATGAGATTGCCTTCCAACAATGGAAATGTAAAGGCATGCACCTTAAATTCATGGTTACACAAAAGAATGTTATCAAGACTAGGTCCTACACTCTCACTCGAGAAGTCATCAAAAACAAATCAATCCATCTCACACTCTAGAGACTCCTCAAGGTCAAACCATCCCCACTACGACACAAGATGCCACCACTAGCAAGTAAGCAATCAAAGGGAATAATGGGATAATCATGCAATTCATCTTCACCTTTATCAAATATGGTTGGGGTGTCATAACAAGGCTCACACACAAGGGCAACTTCAATATTTTCACTAAAGATAGGTTCAATGAAAATCGAGCTCACATCATGATGTGGCTTTTCAATCCTCTCAACTAGTGGCTCATTTCCACTCACAAGTTGACCCAAAGGCTCTACACTAGTTGCAAACACATTGTATTCATACATATCATCAACTAATGTGGAGTTATCACTTACACTAACACAAGACAAGGAAGTAATATGCTCATGGGAAGAAGAACTAACATTTACACTTGAGTTGCATCCGGGCTCACTCAATGTACTTGAAGCGTCATGGTTAGCTTCTCATCCTCGTAGCTCACATTTAGAATCGCCTTCACCTTGTCTTTCTATCTCGGAACATGATTGAGGCTCCATCGGTTTGCCTCCAAGAATTCAAACACAAGAACTCAAACACATAGAAGAAAAAGATAAAGGGTTAAGGTTAGAATAAAGGGTGTCCTCACTCTCAATTTTTCTTTTTCCCTCTTCCTTTTCCCTCATTTTTTTCCAAGGTTAGGTGTAGATTCGGGTGGTGACAACTCACTCACATCACTCAACACAATCTCTCCTTTTTTCCACTCGAGAGTTGTCACCGGTCGCTCCCTTACTCCTCTCTATCTTTTGTCTCTCAAATTCTGGCGAATTGGGATGAGGCCCGAGAATGCCCATAGCCGGAGTAGGTGGACTTTTTACATCAACTCTGAATCTAGGACTTGGAGACTCATCACTTGATGTCTCCTTCTTCTTCGTTGGTGAACCACTTCGCTTTGGAAGTGGCTTCGGGCTCACCTTTGTCGACATTTGTCAACTCTTTTGTAGCACTAGTCCCACCATTGCTTGTGTTTGTAGGACTTCTTGTTTGCACATTGTTGCCCATGGAATGAAGCTCTTGCTCCTTGCTCCTTTGGTTTGCCAAAGAAGGTGCATTAGTAGGCACTTGGCCCCTTGCCTGATAAGGCACAAAGTCATAAACCCTTTGCCCTATGCCCACAAGATACGCATCCTTCATATTGCACCCTCTTTCCCTCCAACCACGGCTCTCCTATCCACACATCAACATGACGCATGGGATATACATCACACCACACATAGCATTTATAATTCCTATGAGATATGAGTACCTGAGTCTCCTTAGAAACCCACACTCCATCATACTCATAAGGATGCTCTAGCTTATGGCATGGTATCCTAAGCCTATCAACCAAAGAAGTGCTAATAAAGTTGGCATCAGTATCACCAATCTTGAGCAAGTATCCTCCAATACCATCTACCTCAACAACGAACCTTCTCCTACCCAAGTTTTGTAGATTGACATCCAAATGAAAATTTGGACGCCCACAAGTGTCAACATCGACAACCTGGGTCTCCCTTATCCCTCCTCTACTAGCAAGATTGCTAGAGCAACTTCCACTTCCCGTCACTCTTCCAACATTAGAAATGTTGTTGGAAGTCGAAAAAGGACCCTTGCCATGGAACCCAGAAGTGCCTCTCGGCTTGGTTCCATAGCCCATAGTGCTACTCCCACTACAACCATCCACGCCCCTCACGACATATAATCCCTTTGTAGCAAAAGTAACACCATCTCTCAAACCAATCTCCACATGGGAATTAGAAGCATTAGGTCGCTTAGCGTACCTAGAAGGTGCAAGCTTCTTTTTTCCCATGGAACAACCACCACCTCCTCCCATACTAATGGAAGGACCTCTACACTCCCTTGTACACCACTAGCAACACTAAGAGAAGATGCAAATGAATAATTTCTATAATCAACCCCATCATCAACTCTATCTATGCCACTATCATCATGCTCAAATTCATCACAAGCAGAGTAAGTAGGATCAATGTACCTTAAAGCGTCACCATCTTCGAATTCTTGACTAGAAGTATAAGGATCATCACATTCATCATCACAAGCCTCATAGTCTTCTTCAACTTCACGATCATCATAGTGAACCGCTTCATCACCATAGGAGCCATGGTTTCCATCATCATAGTAATGGCCATCATCCTCATCATAGAAACCATAGTCTCCATCATCACCATACGAGTCATAGCAACTCGCATCATCCCCACATGAGCCATAATCTCCACAATCAACATCCGACATTGTTGCAACACCAAAAGAACAAAACCTCCCGAAAGTCGCTCCCTCACGTGTATCACTCAATTTATGAACACTCAAGAGCAAGGCCGATAAGACCCGAACCCCCACAAGACCCTTCACTCGGAGCCAAGCTAAGGACATCCAAGGAGTACACCTACACTTGATGAGGAAGGGCCTAGAAGAAGGAAGCAATTGGAAGCCGTTTCGAGTGCTTAAAGTGCAAGGGGAGCAGCCCAGTCATCCAGGTGCTCCGCCTGAAGAACCAGGCGCTCCGCCTGAAGAACCAGGCGCTCCGCCTGAAGGAGCCTAGGCCTGGGCGCTCCGCCCAAACTCTGGGCACCCCGCCTAGGCCACCCCACTGATCAAGAACTTGGGCGCTCCGCCCAAAACGCTGAAGGGTGAATTCCTAGCTAGTGCTAAGACTAATTTGACCCTACGTGGTCCTATGTTTCTAAGCCTAAGTGTGGGCATATTAGACCTTTCATATGGTGTCTAAAAATACCTATAAATAGCTAGAAGTCTTATTATTTTCATTAGCTTACCTTTGATGATAAACAAACACTTGTGTTGAAGAGTTGAACTCTTATTGAATGAAAAACCTTGAATTGGGACTTGTTCTTCCTCTAGCGGACCTAGATGAATTCCAATCCCCTCCGACCATTCTACTAGCGTGCTCACGTTAGCTCGAGGGTAGTTGCCTAGCATAGGTATTCTTGACCTCCTCTCGGGGTGTAACGGAACAAGTTCTCCGTTGCTACATAAGATTTGTGATCGAGATACGTCTCGTTCTTATCCTTTTTATTTTCTGCGTTTTGATTCTTATCAGTTTGGTATCAGAGCAACGTTTGGGTATCGTTCCTACGAACCCCGACCCTTGATTCTTCGTGCTTAGGTTAGTTTGTTTAGATTTCGTGTTGTTGAAGTTATTGCAAAAAGAAAATTACACAAAAATTCAAAAATTGGTGTAACTTTTTGGTGTTTGTGATTCTTGAAGTGGGTGTTATAGATTATTAATCCTTGTTGAAAACTTGACGATTGGGTACCAAATTTGTTGGGATTGGATTGAATTGAAAATTGAAAATCCCAATTGTTGATAAACCCTACCAAACCCTTGTTCTTGAGGAATTTGAATGATTTTGGGTTGTGTGTTTGTGGGGTTTTGGAATTGATTACTGGGGATTGATCTCTATTGAAAACCGAACAATTTGCAACAAGAATCGTGTGATTTGGAGTTCGGTAACATAAGTTTTTGAAGAATCAAAACCCACCCTTGAACCTTGAAACCCATGTTGAAACCCCAAACTTGAAAACTTTAAATCTTGATTGAACATTATTTGTTGGTTGTTTGGGTGTGAAATTGATTGGGGATTGTAGGTTGTATCAAGGAGCAACTTTGGGTACCTTGGATTTGGCCAAAACACCTTGGAATCGGCCTACAAATTGGATTGAAAACGAAGAACACGGAGTGAAAAAACCCAGGTGTTCTTCGTCCAGGCGCTCCGCCTAAAGTTTGGGCGCCCCGCCTGACTTGTTCTTGCCCCAGGCGCTCCGCCTGCCCAACCTCACTGCACCAATTTGTCCGGCGCTCCGCCCCAAGCCTTGGGCGCTCCGCCTAACATCCTGAATGGTTGTTTTTGGGTAGTTTCTTCTAGGTGTGCTTGTTCTTTGTTGCCTAATCTCTTATTAGTGCCTATCTAAGTAATCTTTCTACTTAATTAGAACTAATCTTTCATTGCTTTTAGGTTGATTCGTGCATTAGTTGGAGAGTAGAATTCCAAGAAGATTCTTAGACTCTTTTTGATTCAAGTCCTCACTTCAAAGTGCCTAGCTTTCATTGAGTCCTATTAACTCCACTCACCCCGGAGTGTGCTTGACTCGTGAATAGTTTGGTTGAGTTGAGGAATTGCTACTCATCTACGTGAAGCTTTGGAACCACAAGTCGAGTGAAATACCCACCGTCACTAAACGAGAGAGCCGAGTGATCTCAAGTGAGGGAGTGTGTGAGGTTGTTTTACTAACGTTTGTTACTTGTGTAGGTACAATGTCTTCCGAAGGAGAGGATTTTGCTAAGAGTGCCCTTGCTACTATCCTTGCCAAATTGGATAGTATGAACTTGAGGATTGAAAGCCTTGAGAGGGTGAACTCTAGTGCTCTAGTTGAGCAAGGGACTTCAAATGTCCAATCGGAGAAAGGGACCCCGAGTGTCCAAGTTGAGAAAGGGACCCCGAGTGTCCAAGTTGAAGTTTCAAGTACTCCTAACTTTACCCCGGAGCAAGTTAGCCATGTCATTGAATTGCTCAATCAACAACGGGTAAAGGATGATCGAGAGAGACTTGATCAAGTGTTGGGAAACACCCAACGAACGGGCATTCCCCGTATCTTGGATAACCCCCTAAGAAACATTCCACTACCAAGACCCATCCGAAATGTGCAACCTCTTGAGCAAGCCGATGAAGCTCAAGAAGGGGAGGAAGCCGATTATGGAGATGATATGTATGGGTTTGATGATAACTTTCAACCAAGGCGAGGTATTAATTGGGGTCGAAATGTGGATAGTGGTAGGGGCCGAGGTCGAGCGCCACCTATGGGGTGTGTTAGAGGGAATGCGAGAAGGGAGTATGGTGTGAATGAAGATCACTATGGGGGCCAACCGGAGCCTTTCTGTGGGGTTCGTGACAACACCAACATCAATAGTGTGAAGCTTAATCTCCCAACCTTTAAAGGGAATTGTGATCCGGCGGCTTACATTGAATGGGTGCTACACATGGAGAGATTGTTTGACACAAATGAGATGACCGATGAGAAGAAAGGTACTTATGCTATTTCATCCTTTGAATCCTATGCATCTACTTGGTGGGAATCCGTCAAGAGATCGAGGAGGAGAGTGGGGGTTCCCGTGAACGTGGGTTGGAATGACTTGAAGGGTATCATGAGTATCAAGTACATCACTCCAAGATATCGTCAAGAGCAACTCAAGAAACTTTATGAGTTGAAGCAAGGTGTCAAAACGGTGCATGAATATTATGATGAGTTTGAAAGAACTCGAATGGCCTTAGATATGGAAACGAGGAGCAAGCCGTGATCCGTTTCATGAATGGTTTGAGCTATGGTATAGCTTCACAATTGAGATTGCATGCTTATCTTTCACTTCAAAAAGTCCTTGATGCCGCTATTCAAGCCGAGCAATGGCTTGAGAGAGATAAGTCCACCCATTACAAGAGCAACACTTCTACTTCCATGAACAAATCAAAGGATTGAAAAAATCCTACTCCCAATGCAAAATTCACAAATGCAAGTGGCCCTAGTGGAGCAAGTGCTAGCAAAGATGTGAAGAAGCCGTTTGAGAAGTACACACCTAATGTGGGAGGTAATTTTAAAACCCAATTGAATACTCCTACTTCTTCTTCCATTCAATGTCACAAATGCAAGGGGTATGGACACTTTGCTAAAGAGTATCCTACGAAGAGGACCATGGTTCTTGTTGGTGAAAATGCTTATGAACAAGAGAGTGAACTGGAGGATGATGAGGGAGTAGAGGGAGATGAGGGAGTAGAGGAGGATTATCAAGATGACACGGTGGAGGATGAGGAACCTCATACTTTTCTAGTAGTGAGGAGGAGCTTAGGAGCTATGATTATGGAGGATGGTGAAACCTTGCAAAGAGAAAACCTTTTCCATGCTAGGTGTCGTGTTAAGGGTGTTGTATGCTCTATGATCATTGACTCCGAGAGTTGTGCTAATGTTGTGAGTCAATCTCTTATAACCCAATTGAAGTTGCCTACCGTGAAGCATCCCAAGCCATATCGATTGCAATGGCTTAGTGAATGTGGGGAGCTAAAGGTAGTGAAGCAAGCAATGATCAAGTTCAAAATGGGTAGTTATGTTGATGAACACTTGTTCGACGTGGTGCCCATGCAAGCTTGCCACCTTCTCTTTGGAAGGCCTTGGCAATTTGATCGACAAGCAGTTCATGACGGGCGTGTCAACACTTACACGCTCCAACATGAAGGAAGGAAATTTATGTTGAAGCCCCTAACTCCCAAACAAGTGAGTGATGACTACAATAGGATGAGGGAGTTGAGGGAGGTGGCAAAGGCCAAGTCAATCATTGAGACTAGCCCTTTGTCCAAAAGCATGGTGGCAATTCCACCTTCTTCTTATACCGGTGGCATTTGTGCCATGATGCAACCGGGCGAGATCCTAAAAGGGAATGATGGCACCAAGTTTCTCCTATTCCTAGTGCACAAAGGTATGATCCTTAACTCTAATTGTGATTTTTTTCTAACCCTTTGCCTAGTGTGTTTGAGAATGTCTTGAAGGATTTTGGGTACATGTTCCCGGATGAGATGCCGGATGGATTGCCTCCTTTGAGGGGTATTGAACATCAAATAGACTTTGTCCCAGGATCTCAAATCCCAAACAAGCCGGCCTATAGGAGCAATCCGAAAGATACAAGAGAATTGCAAAAGCAAGTTGATGAATTGCTCACTAAGGGCTTGGTGAGGGAGAGCTTGAGTCCTTGTGCCGTGCCCGTGATCGTTGTTCCCAAAAAGGACGGCACTTGGAGGATGTGCGTTGATTTTCGGGCCGTGAACAAAATAATGGTAAAGTACCATCATCCCATTCCCCGACTTGATGATATGTTAGATGAATTAAGTGGTTCATGTGTGTTTAGCAAAATTGACCTTAGGTCCGGCTACCATCAAATCCGGATGAAACCCGGGGATGAATGGAAAACCGCATTCAAGACCAAGTTTGGTCTCTATGAATGGTTGGTGATGCCCTTTGGGCTCTCCAATGCACCTAGCACTTTCATGAGGCTAATGAACCATGTTCTAAAGCCATTCATCAACAAGTTTGTGGTCGTCTACTTTGACGATATATTGATCTATAGCAAATCAATAGACGACCATGTTGATCACCTTAGGCAAGTGCTTGAAAGGTTGAGAGCCGAAAAGCTCTATGCAAATTTTAAAAAGTGTGCCTTTGCTGTTGAGAAGCTAGTCTTCCCTGGGTTTGTTGTGAGTGCCCAAGGAGTGGAGGTGGATGAGTCTAAGGTAGAGGCCATACCTTGGGTTTGTTGTGAGTGCTAAAGGAGTGGAGGTGGATGAGTCTAAGGTAGAGGCCATACATGATTGGCCTACTCCTACTACCGTGACTCAAGTGAGGAGCTTTCATGGTCTTTGATGCAATCGAAAATACGAAAGCTATAAAGAGATAAAAACGAGACGAAGACTCACACGATTGTTCGAGTAGCAACGAAGAACTATGTTTCGTTACACCCCAAACAATGGCAAGGATCACCTACGCTATGCAACTATCCTCAAGAGATACTTGACTCTCGCAAATAGAATGATCAAAGACGGATTGAAGGTCAACTTGGAATCTTCCGATTGAATTCAAGCCAAATTGTTTACAAGGGTTCTTGAGAGCAAAGCTCATTTAATGTGTATTCAAAGTGTAGTAAATGAGTTCAAGACCTAGGATTTTATAGCCTTCTACAAACATGTAATCAAGTGTCTAAAATACCCCTAAGTGGGTTTAAACAATAGAAGCCACTTAGGGCCAAAGTTGGAATTACACGCGCAAAATAGCAAAATTCGGATTGGCTCACAACAGGGGTAGACGGTCCGCCCACCCCTAGTAGGCGCTCTGCCTCTTTCAAATTTCCTGAGGGCCACCAACAAGGAGGCGGTTCGCCTCTGTAAGGTAGGCGGTCCGCCTCTCCCAATTTCCAGAGAGTGCAAGCTTTTTAGGCGGTCCGCCTCTTCAGGTAGGCGGTCCGCCTCTTCCTGAAGCCTCTTGGGGTGTCTCCATTTGTGTCTCTTGAGCCTCTCCAAGTGTCCTAGGTGGTCCTCCTTCCATGGTGCTCCATTGCATGATCTTCAAAGTGGTTCCGGAGCTCTCAACATCCATGCATTTCCAAACCAAGTGTAGGTGAGTGTCCTGTATCTCCTTAGCTTGACTTCGAGTGAATGGTCTCGATGCAATTTGGGTTGCATCATCCTCCCCTTCTTGAGAAGATTTCATCCTCGAAATTAAGGCGTCCTCCTCCAAGGTATCATTACCTACATCAAAAGAAGTCAAGTCACTAACATTGAAAGTGGTGGAAATATTATACTCACCGGGCAAATCTATCACATATGCATTGTTGTTGATCTTGGACAACACTTGGAAAGGGCCATCTCCTCTTGGTGCCAACTTCCCCTTCCTATGGTTTGGAAATCTTTCCTTGCGGAAGTGAACCCATAACCAATCTCCCTTCTTGAAATCCACCTTCTTTCTTCCTTTGTTTTTCTTTGTTGCTACCTTCTCATAGGCCTCCTCCAAAGTCTTCCGCGCCTTGGCATGAAGTTCAAGCAATGCCTTGGCCCGAGCTTTACCTTCAAAATCAACAACCACATCCCTTGGCAAAGGGGTAAGATCAAGGGGAATCAAGGGGTTAAAACCATAAACACACTCAAATGGAGTCATGCCAATCATACGATGCAAAGTTCGGTTATATGCAAACTCCATGAGTGGTAGCTTATCAATCCAAGTCCCGGCCCTTCCTTTGGTCATAGCTCTAAGTAGAGCTCCCAAAGTCCGGTTCACCACCTCGGTTTGCCCATCGGTTTGAGGGTGGTGGGACGTGGAGAAGAGCAACTTGGTGCCAAGCGCACCCCACAAACACTACCAAAAATGGCTAAGGAACTTGGAGTCCCTATCACTAACAATGGTGCGAGGCACCCCATGCAATTTCAAGACATTATCAATAAACAAGGAAGCTACATGTTGTGCATTGTTAGTCTTTTTGCACGGAATGAAGTGAGCCATTTTGGAGAACCTATCAACGACAACATAAATGCTATCGTGTCCTCCTCTAGTCCGGGGCAAAGCCATCACAAAATCCATAGAGATATCAACCCACGGACTAGTAGGTACGGGCAAAGGAGTATACAAGCCATGGTTGTTGGACTTAGACTTGGCCTTCTTGCAATCCAAGCAAGCATTACAAAAACGTTCCACAAGAGGCCTCATTTTTGGCCAATGGAATTGTTCTTTAAGTATGGCCATAGTCTTGTCCACCCCAAAGTGACCCATCAAGCCCCCACAATGTGCTTCTTGTACTAGCACATCTCTCCAAGAGGACCCGGGGACACACACTCTCCCATTCTTGAAAATGTAGCCATCTACCCATTGATATTTTTCCACCCTCTCCCCACTCACTAGAGCATCATGAATGCTCTTGAGCTTCGGGTCATGCTCATACAAAGATTTTATACTCTCAAAACCCATAAGCCTAGAAGCTAGAGTGGTAGCAAGGGCGAACTTCCTAGAAAGCGTATCGGCTACAACATTGTCCTTACCCCTTTTGTAATGAATTACATAAGGGAAGGACTCAATGAACTCCACCCACTTAGCATGTCTCTTGTTCAACTTCTCTTGGCCTCTTAGATGCTTGAGTGACTCATGGTTACTCTTGATCACAAATTCCCGAGGCCATAGATAGTGTTGCCAATAGGCTAGAGCTCTCACGAGGGCATACAACTCCTTGTCATACGTGGAGTAATTCAAGGTTGCGCCCTTTAACTTCTCACTAAAGTAGGCAACGGGTTTCCCTTCTTGCATGAGAACACCCCCAATACCCACCCCCGAGGCATCACATTCCCGAAGTCGGGCAATTGCAACAACGGGGCGGTACTTAGCCTACTTTTCATTTCTTGGAAAGCCTTCTCTTGCGGCTCTCCCCAAACAAAGGACTTGTCCTTTTTCACCAACTCGGTGAGTGGTGCGGCAATGGTGCTAAAGTCTCTAACAAAGCACCTATAGAAACTAGCAAGGCCATGGAAACTCCTCACATGAGAGACGGTGGTAGGAGTAGGCCAATCTCTAATGGCTTCGACTTTGGACTCATCAACTTCCACACCATTGACACTAACAACAAAGCCCAAAAAGACAACCTTTTCAACACAAAAGGCACACTTCTTAAAGTTGGCATAGAGCTTTTCGGCTCGTAGCACTTCAAGGACTTGATTCAAGTGGCCAACATGGTCGCCTATAGACTTGCTATAGATCAATATGTCATCAAAGTAGACGACCACGAATTTGTTGATGAAGGGTTTAGCACATGGTTCATCAATCTCATGAAAGTACTAGGTGCGTTGGAGAGGCCAAAAGGCATCACCAACAATTCATATAGACCAAACTTGGTCTTGAATGCGGTTTTCCATTCATCACCGGGTTTCATTCGGATTTGATGGTAACCGGACCTAAGATCTATTTTTGAAAAGATGCTAGAACCACTAAGCTCATCTAACATATCATCCAAACGAGGTATGGGATGTCGATACTTTACCGTGATCTTGTTGACCGCTCGACAATCCACACACATCCTCCAAGTGCCATCCTTCTTTGGAACAAGGATCACGGGCACGGCACAAGGGCTCAAGCTCTCCCTCACCAAGCCTTTGGTTAGCAACTCATCAATTTGCTTTTGTAACTCCCTTGTGTCTTCGGGATTACTTCTATATGCCGGCTTGTTGGGAATTTGAGATCCCGGGACAAAATCAATTTGATGTTCAATACCCCTCAAAGGAGGTAATCCATCCGGCATCTCCTCCGGAAACATGTCCTCATAGACCTTCAAAACATTTTCAATGGCACTAGGCAAAGGGTTAGTGATGCAGCCTGATCACGTGCTGATCAAGTGATCGATCCACCGAGGAGACCGATGACAAGAAGCCAAGCCAAGCTGCTGCACGATGTGCACGTTCACTTAGCCTGGCCGAAGAAAAACAATTACTCCGAAGCTGAGTGGCCGAGCTCAAGAATCGAAGGCATTATCTTCAGATTTGAGCCCGAAGGCAATGTGAACAAGGACAATGAGCTCGAAGACAATTGAGCGTCCGAAGGCAACAAGTGTGAGTTCGAGCAGACAATCGAGAACCGAAGCCAAGGCTTACCGAAGTCAAAGTCTGCCGAACACATTTTAACTCAGCCCTGCGTGGCTTATTTCTATTGGTCAACTGTGACCTATTTACTAGTTTACCCTTAGCATTTCCTATAAAAACACTGATTCCTTTCATTGTAAGTAGCTAGTTTTTGAATATTGATGAATTGAATGAAAGTGCCGAGCACATTTCTTCTTGTCTCCGTCGTGAGCAAAACCCCGGTGAGGGCTTTTAAGGACTTGTGGCTTTCGGTTAGTCCGATTGAACATTCCTCTTGATCATTCAGTTTGCAAGAGGCAATGTTCTCTTGAGGATTGTTGCATAGTATAGGTGATCCTTGCATCCCTTTTGATTGAGCTTTGAGACAGGTTCCTCACTGTTCTTTCGAAAGAAGCAAGTTTTGTCTTGCTTCTATCTTTATCTTTCTTGTTTGTTCTTCCGCGTTTGTGCTAGCAACCCCTTCGGGAATTGCATTGCACCATCTTGGTATCAGAGCACGGTTTGGGCTTGTATCTACAACCCCAAATCCTGTTCACGTTATCTTTATTTTCGTGCGACTGTGTCTCTGTTTTCCGTTTCGTGTTCTTGATTTGGTTTTGTTACTGTTGGTGTTGTTATTTTACAAAAAAAAAAAAAAAAAAAAAGTGTTAAAAGAAAATTCAAAAATTGTGTTTGATTGTTGGTTGTTTGGGAAAAACAATCTTGGATTCTTGTTCACCATCGAGTTCTGATTCCAACGAATACCCGACGTACTGATTTCGTGACTAGGGTTTCTTGGTGAATTTTTGGACTGTTTTGAGCTTTAATGGTGACTGAACTCGAACCCCACTGTGTTTGGAAGAAACCGGTGAAGATTGGTGGTTCTTGAGTGATTTGGGTTTGTTTGTTGCTCAAAAATCGAAGCTCTGAGTTTAAATCGATGTCCGTACGCCGGAAATTGTTACAAAATCGTAACAGTGTACGACACGAACGAGCTGAATTTTAGTTCGAAGAACTCAGTTTGATTTCCTCCGTTGTTGTTTGGAACCGGAGTTGAAAGAGCAACTCAGATCTGTTGAATTTCGTGGTCAGTGAACCGAAGTCGTTGTGTCCGTACGCCGGAGCAAGGTCACTGTTCCATTGAAGAAGAAAGGGGTTAAAATTTTAAACATCAAAACCCCAGGTGAAATTTGTCGGCTGAAAAGGGAAAGTGGATAAGGTAAAACCCTATCCGTACCAAGGAGGGACCACTTTTGTACGGACAGGAGTGGGTGTGATCGAAAAAGATTCCAAAAGGGAATCAAAGGGTAGATTCTCCTAGGTTCTCACTTTCTTTCGTGTCAAAATTCTAGTTGGTGGATCTTTTGAGTAATTGTCCTACTCGAGGTCGTACTAACTCTTTTAAGCTGATAGGAATTCGTGCGAAGGGGTGACCGAAGTCCAAATTTTCGTAGACATTCTTTTGACTCCCCGAGCTCAGTTAAAAAGCGTCCGTTCCATCGAGTCGAACATCACTTCACTCTTCCCGAAGAGGCAGTGACTATTGTCGAACTTGAAGGATCTTAGAGGACCGATCAATCAGACGAGCCACTGTTAACAAGTCCTTGAGTGATCAAAAACCGAACCCATAAATTGAGTGGACCCGAGTGCCACCCATCAAAGGTGAGGGAGTGTGTGAGGTGATTTCTAACCCTAATCTTTGTTTGATCTTTGACTTGTGCAGGTACAATGGCTGGAAACGATGGCAAAAGCATTGAAAAGCCTGAATTGTCGTTAGCCGATCTCATGGCTGCGATACAAGGCATCAGTGCCGAAGTAAGAGGAGTGAGTGCTCGAGTAGCTAACCTCGAGCAGGGAAACGCGTCCGTGGCCATGAATGGGTCCGGCGTTGGAATGAGCCAATCCACTCCGATGAAACCTGAGCTGTATGCTGAGCTTGTACGACAACATCAGTTGACAAGTGAAGCAATTCGAAGAGAGCTTAACTTGGGCAATCCCCAAGCACAGCTTAACTTGGGCAATCCCCAAGCTGGAAATCAAAACTTGGGCATTCCCCGAGGAGAGAGGTTATCACTTCCAAGGACCCGAAGAGATCTTGGAGCTGTAACCGAAGAGGTTGATGAAGAGGAAATTCCCGAGGACGAATATGAGCGTGAGCCGCCATTCGCTCAACGAAGGCAAGCTCACCGAGGACGTGGAAATTTCCGAGGTCGAGGCCGAGGCGCAAATGTTGAAAGAAATATTGAGCGTGAGGCTTATGATCGAGAAGATGAGTTTCCCGAACAGGCTAGAGCTGTTCGAGACTCAAACTTGAACAGTGTCAAGATCACTATTCCACCCTTTAAAGGAACTAGTGATCCCGATGAGTATCTTGAATGGAAGCTTAAAATGGAGCGCATCTTTGAAACAAATGAGATGACCGATGAGAGAAAAGCTGCCCATGCCATTGCTTCGTTCGAAGCTTATGCATCAACGTGGTGGGAATCTGACAAGAGGCATAGAAGAAGAAATGACTATCCAGTAGTCAATACATGGCCACAGTTGATGAGAGCGATGGATGGTAAGTACTTGAGTGCCAAATACAGGCAGACTCAAATGCAAAAACTCTATGAGTTAAAGCAAGGGTCTAAGTCCGTCCAAGAGTACCACGATGAGTTTGAAAAGGTTCGATTGAATCTTGATCTGGTCGAAGACGAAGAGCAAGCCATTATCAGATTTAAAAATGGCTTGGCTAGGGATGTGTCATCTCAGTTGAGACTCCACGTGTATCACACGTTGGAAGATTTGTTTGATGCTGCCACCGAAGCTGAAAAATTGGTGAAGGACGATAAGGCAAACCGGTATCGAGGAGTCACTACTTCTACTCCTTTGAACCGAGGTAAAGAATGGAGGAGTCCAAACCAAACAAGTGCCAACGCTGTTCGAGATTCGAAGAGACCCTTCGAAAGAAGTGTGACCGTTAACCAACCAAGAGAAGTGGGAGGTAAAGTTCAACTCAACTCTCCTAGTGCTTCAAATATTCAGTGTCACAAATGCAAAGGTTATGGTCACATGGCAAAAGAGTGTCCAACTCGCAAAGTTATGCTTCTGCTCGAAGATGGAACCGTCCATGAGCAAGCGAGTGACACCGAGGAGGAAATTATCGATGAGACTGATCGAGCTGAAGTTGATGATGATCATGAGGCTGCCGAAGCTGATCATCCGGAAATGTTTCTTGTGGTTCGAAGGAATTTGAGCTGCATGACTCTTGAAGAAGAGGACAACCAAAGAGAAAACCTCTTTCATGCCCGATGTCGAGTGAAGGGAAAGGTGTGTTCGATGATCATTGATTCCGGTAGTTGTGCCAATGTAGTGAGCCAAACTTTGGTTTCACAAATGGGATTACCTACGATGAAGCATCCCCACCCTTACAAGTTACAATGGCTGAATGAGTGTGGAGAATTGAGAGTTGTCAAACAAGTGTGGATCAAGTTCAAAATCGGAGAGTATCAAGATGAAATGATATTTGATGTGGTTCCGATGCAAGCTTGTCATTTGCTATTGGGTCGACCGTGGCAGTATGACCGAACCGCTGTTCACAATGGCAGATCCAACACTTATACTGTGAAGCTTGATGGGAAGAGTTTTGTACTCAAACCCTTGTCTCCAAAACAAGTCACTGAGGACTATAAACGAATGAAAGAGTTGAAAGAAGCGGCCAAAGCTAAGCTTCCGATGGGAGCAAAATTGGGGCCCGAAGAAACAAACTCACCGATCGAAGTGAAAGGAATTTGTGCAATCATGCAACCCGGTGAGATCTTACGAGGCAACGACCACGGTCAGATGATGATTTGCCTCGTGCACAAGGGTATCTTTCTAAACTCTAATGATGATTTTTCTAATGATAACCCTTTGCCTTTGTTTGTTCAAAAAGTTTTGCAGGACTTCGAGGACATGTTTCCCGAGGAAATGCCAGGTGGATTACCTCCATTGAGAGGAATCGAGCACCAAATTGACTTCGTACCAGGGTCTCAAATCCCTAACAAACCTGCATACCGGTGTAATCCCGAAGACACTAAAGAGCTCCAACGGCAGGTTGATGAATTGCTGAACAAGGGCCTCGTTCGTGAGAGCTTGAGTCCTTGCGCCGTTCCTGTTATCCTTGTTCCGAAGAAGGATGGAACATGGCGAATGTGTGTTGACTGTCGAGCAGTCAACAAAATAACGGTAAAATATCGTCATCCTATCCCTCGATTAGATGACATGCTAGATGAGTTAAGTGGTTCTTCATGCTTTTCGAAGATAGACCTGAGGTCCGGTTACCATCAGATCCGAATGAAACCCGGGGATGAGTGGAAAACTGCATTCAAGACCAAATTCGGTCTCTATGAATGGTTGGTGATGCCTTTTGGCTTATCCAATGCACCGAGCACATTCATGCGACTGATGAACCATGTGCTCAAACCGTTCATAAATAAGTTTGTTGTCGTTTACTTCGATGACATACTTGTTTATAGCAGAACCATGGATGAACATGTCGACCACCTAAGGCAAGTACTTGAAAAGCTTCGAGAAGAGAAGTTGTATGCCAACTTCAAGAAATGCGCCTTTGGTGTCGATCGTGTAGTCTTTCTTGGATTTGTTGTCAGTGCTAATGGTGTCGAAGTCGACGAATCAAAAGTCGAAGCCATCAAAGATTGGCCAACTCCAACCTCGGTATCACAAGTCCGTAGCTTCCATGGCTTAGCTAGCTTTTACCGAAGGTTTGTTCGTGACTTTAGCACCGTGGCAGCTCCTTTAACCGAGCTGGTGAAGAAAGACAATCCATTTGTGTGGGGAGAGTTCCAAGAGAGGGCTTTCCAAGAGTTGAAGCGGAGGCTTTGTTCTGCCCCGTTGTTGCAACTCCCTGACTTCGGCAAAGCATTCGAAGTCGAGTGTGATGCGTCTGGAGTTGGATCGGAGGAGTGCTGATGCAAGACTCGAAGCCGATCGCTTACTTTAGCGAAAAGCTTAAGGGTGCAACTTTGAATTACTCTACGTATGACAAAGAGTTGTATGCCCTCGTTCGAGCACTCGCCCATTGGCAGCATTATTTGTGGCCTCGAGAGTTTGTGATCAAAAGTGATCATGAGTCTTTGAAACATCTCCGAGGTCAGGAGAAATTAAATCGAAGACATGCCAAGTGGGTTGAATTCATTGAAAGCTTTCCCTATGTAATTCATTACAAAAAGGGAAAAGATAATGTTGTGGCCGATGCGCTATCAAGGAAATTTGCCTTAGCGACCACTCTCGCCTCTAGGCTCATGGGATTCGAAAGCATCAAGTCGATGTACGAGGACGATCCCAAGCTGAAATGTGTTCGAGACGCAATCTTGAGTGGCCGAAAGGTTGAGAAATATCAGTGGCATGATGGCTACCTCTTCAAAAATGGGAGGGTTTGTGTGCCAGTGTCATCGTGGAGAGAGCTCTTGGTTCGAGAAGCTCACTCAGGTGGACTGATGGGACACTTCGGTGTCGATAAAACTCTTGGTATCTTGACCGAGCAGTTCCATTGGCCCAAAATGCGACGAGATGTGGAAAAGCTTTGCAACGCTTGTCTCGTTTGCAAGAAAGCAAAATCGAAGTCCAACCCTCATGGTTTGTACACCCCGTTGCCTGTGCCTGATCGACCTTGGGTTGATATATCCATGGACTTTGTCTTGGGGTTACCGAGGTCGGGGGGAGGACATGATAGCATCTTCGTTGTGGTTGACCGTTTTTCAAAAATGGCTCACTTTATTCCTTGCAAAAAGTGTGATGATGCACAGCATGTAGCTACATTGTTTGTTTCTAACGTGTTAAAATTGCATGGTGTACCTCGTACTATTGTGAGTGATCGAGACTCGAAGTTCTTGAGTCATTTTTGGAAGTGTTTGTGGGGTGCCCTCGGCACCAAGCTACTATTCTCGACGTCTCACCATCCTCAGACTGATGGCCAGACCGAGGTAGTAAACCGAACCTTGGGATCGTTGCTTCGGGCAATGACAAAGGGAAGGTTGGAAACTGGGCTGATCGTTGCCCATGATGGAGTTCGCATACAATCGAACGGTGCATAGAATGATCAACATGACCCCGTTTGAATGTGTGTATGGTTTTAATCCTTTGATTCCACTTGATTTAACCCCATTGCCTCGAGATTCTGTTCTTGATTTTGAAGGTACTCGAAGAGCAGCTGCCTTGATCGAATTGCATGCAAAGGTGAAGAAGAACCTCGAGGAGGCCTATGCAAAGGTTGCCTTAAAGAAAAACAAGGGGCGTAAAAAGTTGGAATTAAAGAAGGGAGACTGGGTTTGGGTTCACTTCCGAAAGGAACGCTTCCCGAACCAAAGGAAAGGAAAGTTGGCTCCTCGAGGGGATGGTCCATTTCAAGTGTTGACCAAGATCAACAACAATGCTTACGTGATCGACCTCCCTGGTGAGTATAACGTGTCCAACACCTTCAATGTTGCTGACTTAGTTCCTTGTGTTGTAGGTCCGACTTCGGAGGACGAGGAGGGCTTGATTTCGAGGACGAAATCTTCTCAAGAAGGGGAGGATGATGCAGCCCGAACACGTGCTGATCAAGTGTTCGATCCACCTAGGAGACCGATGACAAGAAGCCAAGCCAAGCTGCTGCACGATGTGCACGTTCACTTAGCCTGGCCGAAGGAAAACAATTGCTCCGAAGCTGAGTGGCCGAGCTCAAGAATCGAAGGCATTATCTTCAGATTTGAGCCCGAAGGCAATGTGAACAAGGATAATGAGCTCGAAGACAATTGAGCGTCCGAAGGCAACAAGTGTGAGTTCGAGCAGACAATCGAGAACCGAAGCCAAGGCTTACCGAAGTCAAAGTCTGCCGAACACATTTTAACTCAGCCCTGCGTGGCTTATTTCTATTGGTCAACTGTGACCTATTTACTAGTTTACCCTTAGCATTTCCTATAAAAACACTGATTCCTTTCATTGTAAGTAGCTAGTTTTTGAATATTGATGAATTGAATGAAAGTGCCGAGCACATTTCTTCTTGTCTCCGTCGTGAGCAAAACCCCGGTGAGGGCTTTTAAGGACTTGTGGCTTTCGGTTAGTCCGATTGAACATTCCTCTTGATCATTCAGTTTGCAAGAGGCAATGTTCTCTTGAGGATTGTTGCATAGTATAGGTGATCCTTGCATCCCTTTTGATTGAGCTTTGAGACAGGTTCCTCACTGTTCTTTCGAAAGAAGCAAGTTTTGTCTTGCTTCTATCTTTATCTTTCTTGTTTGTTCTTCCGCGTTTGTGCTAGCAACCCCTTCGGGAATTGCATTGCACCAGTTAGGGTTAGATAAATATTCACTTTCGGAATTTAAAACCATACCTTTGTGCACTAGGCATATGAGCATTTTGGTGCCATCATTACCTTTCAAGATCTCACCCGGTTGCATCATGGCACACATGCGACCGGTGGAAGATGGTGGAGTCTCGGCCAAAGGTTTGGCCACAACCGGGGACTTGGCCTTAGCCGCTTCCCTCAACTCTTTCATGCGCCGATAGTCTTCACTTACTTGCTTTGGGGACAAGGGTGTGAGCACAAACTTCTTCCCCTCATGTCTAACCGTGTAAGTGTTAGCCCGGCCATCATGAACCACTTGTTTGTCGTATTGCCACGGCCTACCAAATAAAAGGTGGCAAGCTTGCATTGGCACCACGTCAAACATGTGTTCATCTTGATAGTTCCCCATCTTGAACCTAATCAAGACTTGCTTCACGACCCTCAATTCCCCACACTCGCTCAACCATTGCAAACGGTAGGGACTAGGGTGCTTTAGGGTAGTCAATTTCAATTATGAGACCAACGTTTGACTCACCACATTCGCACAACTACCCGAATCAATGATCATGGAACACACTTGTCCCTTCACTCTACACCGAGCATGGAACAAGTTTTCCCTTTGTTCATCTTCCCTCTCTTCACTCACCATGGCTCCCAAAATGCGACGAACCACAAGGAACATATTAGGATCATCCCCCTCCGTCGCTCTCTCTTCACCCTCACCCTCAACTTCCTCACTCTCCTCCTCAACATCACCCTCGGACTCACTTTCCCCCTCATAGACCAACCCATCACCCATCACAATCATTGTTTTCCGGGTAGGGCACTCTTTGGCAAAGTGGCTGTAACCCTTGCATTTATGACATTGGAAAGAAGAAGAAGAAGAACGAGTATTTAAAGTAGTTTTAGAGGTACCTCCAACCTCTTTGTGGTCGCTTCTCGGGGTAGCCTTCTCAAAAGGCTTCTTCACATCTCGACTCCCACTTGCACCACTTGTGTATGGGGTCTTCCATTCTTTGGGGCGAGTTGTCGGAGTGGTAGTGGTGGTACTCCTATAGCGAGGAGCCTTCTCTTCTTTGAGCCACTTCTCGGCCTCAACCGCGGCATCACACAGATCTTGTAGAGAGCTGAAGATGTGTAGCCTCAATTGGGAAGCAATCTCCCTACTCAAGCCACTCTTGAATCGGATGATAGCTTGTTCCTCATCCTCCGTTTCCATATCAAGAGCCATCCGGTTCTTCTCAAAGTCGTTGAAATATTCATCAACGAACTTGTAGCCTTGTTTCAATTCATAGAGCCTTTTGAGTTGCTCTTGTCGATACTTGGGAGTCACATATTTGTTGTTCATTACTTCTTTCAACTCTTCGCAAGTGATGTTCAACCGCAACCCAAGTCGTCTCCTTGATCGCTTGATGGATTCCCACCACGTAGAAGCGTAGGATTTAAAGGAAGCAATGGCATATGTAGCCTTCTTCTCCTCGAACATATCATTCGTGTCGAAGACCCGCTCCAATTGAACCTTCCACTCTAAGAAGGCCTCCAGATCACTAGTCCCTTTGAAAGGAGGGATAGTGATCTTCACACTATTGAGGTTAGTGTCACGACCCCCACGATGTGGTCCCGGTTGACCACCGTAGTAGTCTTCAACCTCATCATACTCCCATCTCAAGTCCCTCCCCATAAAAGCCCTTGGAGGTCCTCGACCTCGCCCACGGCGTCCATCTATTCCTCGGCCTCCGTTCATCGCTCTCCTATGTGGATAGTGAGCATCAAAATCATCATCTAAACCGAGACCCTCCCCTTCTTGAGCTTCATCAACTTGCTCAAGAGGAACTATATTTCTTCGGGGCCTTAAGAGTGGGACATCTCCTTGGGGATTGCCCAAGGGTTGGGGAGTGCCCAACGATCTTTCTCTAGCAAGAGTCTCATCCCTCAACCGTTGTCGACGAACTAACTCCGCATATTGGTCCGGTTTCATGATTGAATCATCAATTGTGCCTTCATTGGCATCCTTTTGGACACTCGGTGTCCTTTCCTTTTAAAAGACTTCCATTCTAAGGCTCAAGGTTTTCACCTCGGCCAATAGGCTAGCCAAGACGTCAACGGGAACCTCAATGGTGGCTTTGGCCTTCTCGTCCGCCATTGTACCTACAACAACCAAAAACAAGTAAAGAGGTTAGAGTAAAAGCTCTCACTCACTCCCTCACTTTTTGTTTGTCGCTCGGGTTCACTCAAGTTGGGGTTAGGTTCACACAAGCTTGAAATCAATAGCGTCCTCGGAGTTGACCAACTTCCTCGATAATCGATCTAAGTCACAAGAACCAAATACTCTTCGGGAAGAGTGGAGTTAATGGGACTCGATTAATGCTAAGCTATTTAGTGAGCACTTGGAAGCAAACAATCAACTACGGATCTTCTTTGAGTTCTACTCTCCTCTAGGCACGATGTTCCTAATCGCTCAATGAATTAGTACTAATCGAGTAGGAGTATTACTCTCAAAGTACCAACCGGAAGTAATGGAAGCAAAGAAAACACGAAAACTTAAGAAACAAACTACCCGGACACCTTCCCAGAGGGTAGGCGGTCCGCCTAGGCTGAGGGGCGGAGCGCCTCGAGAAATTCCAGAGAGCTGAAGGTTGGGAGGCGGTCCGCCTATAATGAGGGGCGGTCCGCCTATGGCCTGCTCCTGCACGATTTCAACTCCGGTTCTTGGCTTTTGGCACCCAATTTCCCAATGGTTTTCAAGGGGTTTTGATATGTGATGATACCCAAAGTTGTTTTAGACTATAACAAGCAAACCCCAATGGTTTAATCCAACAAACAACCAAAAATCAACTTGTTTCAAGAATTTGGAGCAAGTTCTTCAAAAATTTCAAGAACTTCAAGACTCCAAAAATTCGATTTTTGTTCCGCTACTCCAAATGATGATATGGGGGTATCAAAACGATGGGGTAACTATAAGGAACAATCCCCGATACAAAACAACCAAGAATTCACAACATCAAACAAGTTCTAGCAAGTTTTGTGAAATTTCAACTTTTGAGTTTGATTTTCGAAAATTTTGTTTCACAACTTCAAAACGTGTTTTGTTGGTACCCAATTGTCGGGTTCACATAAACAAACAATCCCCGATAATCAAAATGATGCAGGGAAAAATACGCGGAAGCTAAACACGAGATAAACTATGCGGAAGTAATAAAAGATAACAAGAAATCGAGATTGGGAAGGCAAGAAATTAGAAGAAAGAATCGAGTTCAATTTACTAACGTTAATTGAATTCAAAAGGGAGAAGGGAAACTCGAACCTTACAATGGAATCAAACTAGGTGTCGATCTCCATGGGTTCCAAGTCGAGACATACACGAGCCTCGGGCTCAAACAAGAAGGGCTCGGCCTCTTCAATGTTCTCTCTCAATTCTATCTTCTAAACAATGGCTAGCTAATGAAATGAAAGACTAAGTGTGGCTTTTATAGTTTTTGCACACTCTTAGTGAAATGACTAAAATGCCCCCAAAGTGGGCTAAGACATAAAAGGCCACTTAAGGGCAAAATAGGAACTTTACACAAAATCCCGTCAAGACACAGGGGGAGGCGCTCCGCCTCAGGGTTCTTCAGTAGGAGGCGCTCCGCCTCAGTGGGGAGGCGCTCCGCCTCAGTTGGGAGGCGCTCCGCCTCTTGCTGATCAGCTCTCTGGACCTTTGTAGGCGGTCCGCCTCATCTTTAGGCACTCCGCCTCTTCCTGGGAGGCATGGATACGGCTTCAAATGGACTCTAAGTGTTCATCCTTGGTCCGTCGTCGGTCCTCCCTCAAGCGTGCTCAAGTCCATGGCTCCAAATCGCTCTCGAACCCTCATCCGAAGGCCTTGACTTGCAACCTTTGTGCTCTTCAAGCTTGGTTCTTGATGGTTGTCGCTTAGGCCAATTTGCCCGGCATCATCCTCCCCTTCTTGAAAGGATTTCGTCTTCGAAATCACACCATCAAAATGATAAGACCCAAACCCCCTCAAGACCATTCACTCGGAGTCAAGCCAAGTTGATCCAAGATATCCATCTTCACTTGATATGGAAGAGTATGGAAGAAGGCCCCGAGAGCAACTTGAAGACCATGCTTTGGTGTGCCGTGGATGGAGGATCCTTTAGGACACTTGGAGAGGCCCAAGAGACCCAAAATGAGACATCCCAAGGGGCTCCAGAACAAGGCGGAGCGCCTCCCAGCTGAGGCGGGGCGCCTCCCAAAATCCAGAGGCATGAAAGGTTCAGGGCGGACCGCCTCCCAGCCTAGGCGGACCGCCTCCCTCAGATCCAGAGAGCTGATGACTGCTGGGCGGCCGCCTCCCCCTACTAGGCGGACCGCCTACCCCTGTGACCCACATGCGGGATTTTTAATGACTTTTATTTGAACTTCCAACTTTAGCCCTGCGTGGCCTTATTTGTTTTAACCCACTTTGGGGGTATTTTAGACCTTTTAGTATGCCTAAGTGAAGCCTATAAATACTTCACTTAGCCTCTTTGAAACATTACCTTACCTTTGAATCTTATGAATGATGAATAGAGTTTATCTCTTTTTATGAAGAAACCCTTTCTTGGTTGCTTGAATTCACTAGTGGAACCTAGTTGAGTCTTGAACCGAAAACCCGATCATTCTATTTGCGAGTCCCACGTGTGGCTCGAGGGTAGTTGCATAGTGTAGGTCCTCCTTGACACCGATACGAGGGTATTATGGAACGAGTTCTCCATAGTTACTTCGTAGGGAGTTCGAGTAGTGTCTCGCTCTTTATCTTTATTTCCGCGTTTCGTTTTTGATTCTTATCATCTTGGTATCAGATGATAAGACCCAAACCCCCTCAAGACCATTCACTCGGAGTCAAGCCAAGTTGATCCAAGATATCCATCTTCACTTGATATGGAAGAGTATGGAAGAAGGCCCCGAGAGCAACTTGAAGACCATGCTTTGGTGTGCCGTGGATGGAGGATCCTTTAGGACACTTGGAGAGGCCCAAGAGACTAAAATGAGACATCCCAAGGGGCTCCAGAACAAGGCGGAGCGCCTCCCAGCTGAGGCGAGGCGCCTCCCAAAATCCAGAGGCATGAAAGGTTCAGGGCGGACCGCCTCCCAGCCTAGGCGGACCGCCTCCCTCAGATCCAGAGAGCTGATGACTGCTGGGCGGCCGCCTCCCCCTACTAGGCGGACCGCCTACCCCTGTGACCCACATGCGGGATTTTTAATGACTTTTATTTGAACTTCCAACTTTAGCCCTGCGTGGCCTTATTTGTTTTAACCCACTTTGGGGGTATTTTAGACCTTTTAGTATGCCTAAGTGAAGCCTATAAATACTTCACTTAGCCTCTTTGAAACATTACCTTACCTTTGAATCTTATGAATGATGAATAGAGTTTATCTCTTTTTATGAAGAAACCCTTTCTTGGTTGCTTGAATTCACTAGTGGAACCTAGTTGAGTCTTGAACCGAAAACCCGATCATTCTATTTGCGAGTCCCACGTGTGGCTCGAGGGTAGTTGCATAGTGTAGGTCCTCCTTGACACCGATACGAGGGTATTATGGAACGAGTTCTCCATAGTTACTTCGTAGGGAGTTCGAGTAGTGTCTCGCTCTTTATCTTTATTTCCGCGTTTCGTTTTTGATTCTTATCATCTTGGTATCAGAGCAAGGCTCGGGTTTTGTTTCTACAAACCCCCGACCCTTGATTCTTCGTGCCTAGGTTAGTTTCTATCTTAGGTTCTTGTTTGTTGTTATTAAAAGGAGAAAATTACAAAAAAAAAATTGAAAATTGAAAAATCTAAAAATTTGGTGTAACTTGTTGGTTTGAGTGATTCATGATATGGGTGTTATAGATTCTTGATCGTGATTGAATCCCCGTCGTTTGGATACCAAAAACACTTGGATTGGAGAAGATTGAAAATCAAAACCCCAAAACCCCTTAAAACCCTTGATGAACTTGTTCTTGATGACTTTTGATTGATTCTTGGGTTGGATTGATATTGGATTGAGATTTGATATTGGGGTTTGATCCTTGTGTGATTCCCGTTCTATTGGTACCTTAAACACCCAATTTGGAGTTGTATTGCATGAATTGAAATTTTGAAACCCTATGAGAATTTGAAAATTTTGAAACCCTAGCTTTGAAGAAGATGATCATGGTGGATTGCTTGATATTGATTGGGGTTTGATAAAAGTTGTTGGGGTTTGATCTTTGCGACTCATAGAACGTTTGGGTACCTTGGAATTGCTAAAACAACGCTTGATTAGTTGAATTGTTAGGTGAAAAACCAAGAAAAACGCGTTGTTGAACAGTGCTGAAGGTTGCAGAGGCGGAGCGCCTATAATCTGAGGCGGAGCGCCTCAAGTCTGTGACCTCTCTGGAATTTGCTGAGGCGGAGCGCCTCCCTGCTGAGGCGGAGCGCCTCCACCTGAAGCATTACCCTGGGCGGACCGCCCACTCTCTGAGGCGGGGCGCCTACTTCCTGAACGTTGGGAATTGGGTAGTTTCTTCTAGGTTCTCGTGTTTTGTTGTTTGCATTGCTTCTAATTGGTACTATTAGAGTATAATCCTACTTGATTAGTACTAATTACTTCGAGCTAATTAGGATTATCGTGCCTTAGAAAGGAGACTAGAACTCAAAGAAGACCCGTAGTGCCTTTTGACTCAAGTCCTCACTCAAAGTGCTTAGCGTTCCAATCAAGTCCTATTAACTCCACTCACCCCGGAGTGCATTGGGCTTTCGAGTCGAGTGATTAAGTTTAGGTTTACTATTCAACTTCGTGAAACTTTGAGTTCAAGCAAGAGTGAAATAGCCATCACCACCATACGAGTGATCCGAGTGAAAACTTGTGAGGGAGCGAGTGAGGTGTTTTGACTAACTCTTGTTTCTTTCTTTGTAGGTACAATGGCCAACGAGGGTCAAGATTTCATCAAGGATGCCTTGGCTAGCATTCTTGCCAAGATGGACGTCATGACTCAAAGGATTGAGTCACTTGAAAAGGGTGCCTCAAGTACCCAAGGTGACCAAGGGGCCCCGAGTGTCCCAAATGAAAAGGGGACCCCGAGTGTCCCAATCGAGACCGGTGAAGTCTCAAGTACTCCTAACTTTACCCCGGAACAAGTGAGCCATGTCATTGAGTTGTTCAATCAACAACGGGTAAAGGAGGACCGGGAGAGAATTGAACGAACGGGCATTCCCCGTATCTTGGATAATCCCCCAAGAGACGTTCCATTACCAAGACCCATCCGGAATGTGCAACCTCTTGAGCAAGCCGATGAGGCTCAAGAAGGGGAGGAAGCCGAATATGGTGATGATATGTATGGGCTTGATGATCACTTTCAACCGAGACGAGGTATGAATTGGGGTCGTAATGTGGATCGTGGTAGGGGCCGAGGTCGAGGGCCACCTATGGGATATGTTGGAGGGAATGCGCGGAGGGAGTATGGTGTGAATGAAGATCACTATGGGGGCCAACCGGAGCCGTTCCGTGGGGGTCGTGACAACACCAACATCAATAGTGTGAAACTTAGTCTCCCAACCTTCAAAGGGAATTGTGATCCGAATGCTTACATTGAATGGGTGCTACAAATGGAAAGATTGTTTGACACAAACGAGATGTCCGATGAGAAGAAAGGCACCTATGCTATTTCATCCTTTGAATCCTATGCATCTACTTGGTGGGAATCCGTCAAGAGATCAAGGAGAAGGGCGGGAATCCCCGTGAATGTGGGTTGGATCGACTTGAAGGGTATCATGAGTATCAAATACATTACCCCTCGATATCGTCAAGAGCAACTCAAAAAGCTTTATGAGTTGAAGCAAGGTGTCAAGACGGTGCATGAATATTATGATGAGTTTGAAAGAACTCGAATGGCTTTGGATATGGACACCGAAGATGAGGAGCAAGCCGTGATACGTTTCATGAATGGGTTGAGCTATGGTATAGCCTCACAATTGAGATTGCGTGCTTATCTATCACTTCAAGAGTCTCTTGATGCCGCTATCCAAGCCGAGCAATGGCTTGAGAAAGAGAAGTCCAACCGTTACAAGAGCAACACTTCTACTTCCATGAACAAACCAAAGGATTGGAAAGCTCCCACAACGAATGCCAAATTCCCAAGTGCAAATGCTAGCAAGGATGTGAAGAAGCCTTTTGAAAGGTCTACACAACCCGTGGGAGGTAATTCTAGAACTCAATTGAGTAATCCAATCTCGTCTTCTACTCAATGCTTCAAGTGTAAGGGATATGGTCATCTCTCTAAAGATTGCCCGACCCGGAAAACTATGGTTCTTGTTGGTGACTTGGTCTATGAGCAAGATAGTGAGCCCGAGGAGGGAGAAGAAGGTGGAGTAGAGGGTGAGGATGAAGGAGATGATGGGGAGATTGCCAAGGAAGAAGATGATGATTCCCATGCCTTCCTTGTTGTGAGGAGGAGCCTAGGAGCCATGTGCGTAGAGGATGTTGAGACCTTACAAAGAGAGAACCTCTTTCACTCTAAATGCCGAGTCATGGGACTCCTTTGCTCTATGATTATTGACTCGGGAAGTTGTGCTAATGTTATTAGCCAAACACTAGTTACCCAATTGAAAATACCTACC
Source organism: Petunia x hybrida (assembly GCA_037355625.1). NCBI lineage: Eukaryota > Viridiplantae > Streptophyta > Magnoliopsida > Solanales > Solanaceae > Petunia > Petunia x hybrida. Next base: position 28,924 of record JBBBVM010000458.1, read on the forward strand.
TTGAAACACCCAAATCCTTATAAGCTTCAATGGCTTAGTGAGTGTGGTGAGTTGAGGGTGGTTAAACAATGCTTGATCAAATTCAAGATTGGGAACTATGTGGATGAGCACATGTTCGATGTCGTACCTATGCAAGCATGCCACCTACTCTTTGGTAGGCCTTGGCAATTTGATCGACGTGTGGTTCATAATGGTCATGCCAACACCTATACGGTGACGCATGAGGGTAAAAAGTTTGTGCTCCCACCCATGACTCCCAAAGAAGTGAGCGATGATAACAAGCGGATGCGGGAGTTGAGGGAGGTGGCAAAGGCTAAGTCGGTTGTTGAGACTAGCCCTTTGTCCAAAAGCTTGGTGGCAATCCCACCTACTTCTACCGGTGGCATATGTGCCATGATGCAACCGGGCGAGATCCTAAAAGGAAATGATGGCAACAAGCTTCTCATATGCCTAGTGCACAAAGGTATGGTTCTAAACTCTAATTGTGATTTTTCTTCTAACCCTTTGTCTAGTGTGTTTGAGAATGTTTTGAAGGATTTTGGTGACATGTTCCCGGATGAAATGCCGGAAGGATTGCCTCCTTTGAGGGGCATTGAGCATCAAATAGACTTTGTCCCGGGATCCCAAATCCCGAACAAACCGGCCTATAGGAGCAACCCGGAGGATACAAGGGAGTTGCAAAAGCAAGTTGATGAATTGCTCACTAAAGGTTTGGTAAGGGAAAGCTTGAGTCCTTGTGCCGTGCCCGTGATCCTTGTTCCCAAAAAGGACGGCACTTGGAGAATGTGTGTTGATTGTCGGGCCGTGAACAAAATAACGGTAAAGTACCGTCATCCTATTCCCCGACTTGATGATATGTTAGATGAATTGAGCGGTTCATGTGTGTTTAGCAAAATTGACCTTAGGTCCGGCTACCATCAAATCCGGATGAAACCGGGGTGATGAATGGAAAACCGCATTCAAGACCAAATTTGGTCTCTATGAATGGTTGGTGATGCCCTTTGGGCTCTCCAATGCACCTAGCACTTTCATGAGGCTAATGAACCATGTTCTAAAGCCATTCATCAACAAGTTTGTGGTCGTCTATTTTGACGATATATTGATCTATAGCAAATCAATAGACGACCATGTTGAACACCTTAGGCTTGTGCTTGAAAAGTTGAGAGCCGAAAAGCTCTATGCTAATTTTAAAAAGTGTGCCTTTGGTGTCGAGAAGGTGGTCTTTCTTGGGTTTGTTGTGAGTGCCCAAGGAGTGGAGGTGGATGAGTCTAAGGTAGAGGCCATACGTGATTGGCCTACTCCTACCACCGTGACTCAAGTGAGGAGCTTTCATGGTCTCGCAAGCTTTTATAGGCGATTTGTGAAGGACTTTAGCTCCATTGCCGCTCCACTCACCGAATTGGTGAAGAAAGACCAACCATTTGTTTGGGGAGAGCCTCAAGAGAAGGCCTTCCTTGAGTTGAAAAGTAGGTTGAGTACCGCCCCGCTATTGCAATTGCCCGACTTCGGGAAGGCATTTGAGGTTGAGTGTGATGCCTCGGGGGTGGGAATTGGTGGTGTTTTAATGCAAGATAGCAAACCCATCGCCTACTTTAGTGAGAAATTGAAAGGGGCCTCATTGAATTATTCTACATATGACAAGGAGTTGTATGCCCTTGTGAGAGCCCTTGCCCATTGGCAACACTACCTTTGGCCTCGTGAGTTTGTAATCAAGAGTGACCATGAGTCACTCAAGCATTTGAGGGGCCAAGAGAAGCTCAATAAGAGACATGCCAAGTGGGTTGAATTCATTGAGTCCTTTCCCTATGTGATCCAATACAAGAAAGGGAAGGACAATGTTGTGGCGGATGCGCTTTCAAGGAAGTTTGCTCTAGCCACCACTCTCACCTCTAAGCTCATGGGTTTTGAGAGCATTAAATTGATGTATGCTCATGACCCAAAGCTAAAGAGTGTCCATGACACTCTAGAGAAAGGGGAGAGAGTTGACAAATACCAATGGTTTGATGGTTATATCTTCAAAAATGGTAGGGTGTGCATTCCGGAGTCCTCTTGGAGAGAGTTGCTTGTGCATGAGGCACATTGCGGGGGACTCATGGGACATTTTGGCACAAGAAAGACTTTGGCCATTCTTCAAGAACAATTCCATTGGCCAAAGATGAGGGTGCATGTGGAAAAGTTTTGCGCTAATTGCCTTGAGTGCAAGCGAGCCAAATCTAAAGCCCACCCTCATGGGTTGTATACCCCTCTTCCCGTACCTACTAGTCCATGGTTGGATATCTCAATGGATTTTGTGATGGGATTACCAAGGACTAGGGGAGGCCATGATAGCATTTATGTTGTTGTGGATAGGTTCTCCAAAATGGCTCATTTCATTCCGTGCAAGAAATGTGATGATGCACAACATGTGGCAACTTTGTTTGTTGAAAATGTCTTGAAGTTGCATGGTGTGCCTCAAACCATAGTGAGTGATAGGGACACTAAGTTCCTAAGTCATTTTTGGAGGTGTTTATGGGGTGCTTTAGGCACCAAGCTCTTGTTCTCCACGTCCCACCACCCCCAAACCGATGGGCAAACGGAAGTGGTAAACCGAACCTTGGGTGCTCTTCTTAGAGCCATGACTCGAGGCAAGGCCGGGACTTGGATTGATCGTCTTCCTCTTATTGAGTTTGCCTACAATCGCACATTGCATAGCATGATAGGCATGACTCCATTCGAGTGTGTTTATGGATTTAACCCCTTGATTCCCCTTGATCTAACCCCTTTGCCAAGGGAAATGGTTGTTAATTTTGAAGGTAAAGCTCGAGCCAAGGCTTTGGTTGAACTCCATGCAAAGGCAAAGAAGAACTTGGAGGAAGCTTATGCTAAGGTTGCCTCCAAGAAAAACAAAGGCCGCAAGAAGGTGGAACTCAAGAAGGGTGACTATGTGTGGGTGCACTTACGGAGAGAAAGGTTTCCCAACCTTAGGAAAGGGAAGTTGGCACCCCGGGGAGATGGCCCGTTCCAAGTGCTCTCGAAGATAAACAACAATGCCTATGTGGTCGACTTGCCAAGTGAGTATCAAGTTTCTAATACTTTCAATGTTTGTGACTTGGTTCCTTTGAATGTAGGTAATGAAGGGGTCGTGCATGATGATGAAGAGGTCGTGATTGACACTTCGATTTCGAGGACGAAATCTCCTCAAGAAGGGGAGGATGATAAGACCCAAACCCCCTCAAGACCATTCACTCGGAGTCAAGCCAAGTTGATCCAAGATATCCATCTTCACTTGATATGGAAGAGTATGGAAGAAGGCCCCGAGAGCAACTTGAAGACCATGCTTTGGTGTGCCGTGGATGGAGGATCCTTTAGGACACTTGGAGAGGCCCAAGAGACCCAAAATGAGACATCCCAAGGGGCTCCAGAACAAGGCGGAGCGCCTCCCAGCTGAGGCGGGGCGCCTCCCAAAATCCAGAGGCATGAAAGGTTCAGGGCGGACCGCCTCCCAGCCTAGGCGGACCGCCTCCCTCAGATCCAGAGAGCTGATAACTGCTGGGCGGCCGCCTCCCCCTACTAGGCGGACCGCCTACCCCTGTGACCCACATGCGGGATTTTTAATGACTTTTATTTGAACTTCCAACTTTAGCCCTGCGTGGCCTTATTTGTTTTAACCCACTTTGGGGGTATTTTAGACCTTTTAGTATGCCTAAGTGAAGCCTATAAATACTTCACTTAGCCTCTTTGAAACATTACCTTACCTTTGAATCTTATGAATGATGAATAGAGTTTATCTCTTTTTATGAAGAAACCCTTTCTTGGTTGCTTGAATTCACTAGTGGAACCTAGTTGAGTCTTGAACCGAAAACCCGATCATTCTATTTGCGAGTCCCACGTGTGGCTCGAGGGTAGTTGCATAGTGTAGGTCCTCCTTGACACCGATACGAGGGTATTATGGAACGAGTTCTCCATAGTTACTTCGTAGGGAGTTCGAGTAGTGTCTCGCTCTTTATCTTTATTTCCGCGTTTCGTTTTTGATTCTTATCACAAAACCTACAATCAAAGCAAGCACAACCAAAATTTCCTACTTCACAAGTAGGTTAGCATTAACAAGAAAAGTGTAAATTGTGTTGAAAACACACTCTTGTGATAGAGCCAAGCATCAACACCCATTAAAAAGCGTATGTCCCCAAAGGACACAATAAGTTCTTGGCTCAACAAGAACAAGCACTCAAAATCATAACAAGCAAAGAGATCAAAGTCATGTAACATGTAGCAATCAAATGTCCTATGACCCCTAAGCTTACTATCAACACACCAAGCCTTCAAATCAATTTTATCACAATGTGACACATCGGCTTTGGCATGACCAACACTCAAGGTGTGCTCAACATGTGGGAGGGAGTAAGTAAAATAGTTCAATTCACAACTAACATTGACTACTCTACTCCCCTTCTTAAGAGCATTCTCGCACACACCGAGAGGTACCTCCTCACCTCCAAATATTCCTCCAAGACAACCCTCGTCACTAGACAAACTCCCAAGGGAGGTCTCAAACAATGGATTATCTATAGGGTTAGGCATTCCAATCCATTGAGGTCCAAACTCACAACCTACTCTAGTTTGGTACAATTCACCATTTTCATTGAAGTTGCCCTCATACAAAGGATTAGTATAGGCACACTTCTCAAGTTCATTAGCAAGCAAAGGTGAAGTTCTCAAACTAGAGACCACATCTAAACTTGAGGAGTCATCGAACACAAGTCGATCTATCTCATTCTCAAGAGACTCCTCAAGGTTACAACCTTCCTCACTACGACACAAGAAACCACCACTATCAAATAAACAATCAAAGGGAAGAATAGGATAATCATGCAATTCATCTTCTCCTTTATCAAACATGGGTGGGGTGTCATAATAAGGGTCACAAACAATGTCAACTTCAACATTTTCACTAAAGAGAGGTTCAATGAAAACCGAGCTCACATCATGATGTGGCTTGTCAATCCTCTCAACTAGTGGTTCATTTTCACACACGAGTTGACCCAAAGGCTCTATACTAGTTGCAAACACATTATAGTCATGCAAATCATCAACTAGCCTAGAGTTCTCACTAACAACATCACAAGACAAGGAAGTTTCATGCTTAAGGAAAGAAGAACTATCACATACCTTTGAGTCGCACTAGGGCTCACTCAATGTACTTGAAGCATCATGGGTAGTTCCTTCACCTCGTAGCTCACATTTGGCTTCTCCTTCACCTTATCTTTCCATCTCGGAACATGGTTGAGGCTCCATCGGTTTGCCTCCAAGAATACCTACACAAGTACTCAAACAAGTAGAAGAAAAAGATAAAGGGTTAAGGTTAGAATAAGGGGTGTCCTCACTCTCAATTTTTCTTTTTCCCTCTTTCTTTTCCCTCATTTTCTTTTCAAGGTCGGGTGTAGATTCGGGTGGTGACATCCCACTCACATCACTCATCACATCCTCTCTTTTTTCCACTCGAGGAATGTCACCGGTCACTCCCTTACTCCTCTCTATCTTTTGTCTCTCAAATTCGGGCGAATTGGGACGAGGCCCAAGAATACCCATAGCCGGAGTAGGTGGACTTTTAACATCAACCCGGAATCTAGGACTAGGAGACTCATCACTTGACGTCTCCTTCTTCTTCGTTGGTGAACCACTTGGAATTGAAACTTGTGGTTTCGGGTTCACCTTGTTGATGTCTATCAACCCTTTTCTAGCACATGTCCCACCATTGCTTGTGTTTGTAGGACTTCTTGTTTGCACATTGTCAACCATGGAATGAAGTTCTTGCTCCTTGCTCCTTTGCACGGCCAAAGAAGGTCTACTAGTAGGCACTTGGCTCCTCGCCCGGTAAGGCACAAAGTCATAAACCCTTTGCCCTACGCCCACAAGATACGCATCCTTCACCACACTATATTGCACCCTATTCCCTTCCAACCACCAGTCACCTATCCACACATCAACATGACACATGGGATACACATCACACCACACATAGCATTTATAGTTCCTATGAGATATGAGTACCCGAGCCTCCTTAGAAACCCACACTCCCTCATACTCATAAGGATGCTCTAGCTTATGGCATGGTATCCTAAGACTATCTACCAAAGAGGTGCTAATACAATTGGCATCGGTACCACCAATCTTGAGCAAGTATCCTCCAATACCATCTACCTCAACAACGAACCTACATCTACCCAAGTCTTGCACATTGACACCCAAATGAGAATTTGGACGCCCACAAGTGTCAACACCAACAACTTGGGTCTTCTTTATCCCTCCACTAGTGGCAACACCACTAGAACAACCTCCACTTCCCGTCACTCTCCCAACATTAGCAATGTTGTTGGAAGTCAAGGAAGGAACCTTGCCATGGAACCCATAAGTGCCTCTAGCCTCGGTTCCATAGCCCATAGTACTACTCCTACTACAACCATCCATGCCCCTCGCGGCATATAACCCCTTTGTAGCAAAAGCAACACCTTCTATCATACCAACCTCCTCATGGGAATTAGAAGCTTTAGGTTGCTTAGCGTACCTAGAAGATGCAAGCTTCTTCTTTCCCACGGAACAACCACCACCACCTCCCATACTAATGGAAGGTCCACTACTACTCCCTTGCACACCGTTAGCAACACTAAGAGAATATGCATAAGAAAAATTCATATACTCAACATCATCATCAACTCTATCTATGTCACTATCATGCTCATTTTCATCACAAGTAGAGTAAGTAGGATCAATGTACCTTGAAGCGTCACCATCTTCGATTTCTTGACTAGAAGCATAGGCATCGTCACATTCTTCATCACAAGCCTCATAGTCGTCATCAATCTGACGATTATCATGGTGAACCGCTTCATCTTCGTAGGAGCCATGGTTTCCATCATCATAGTATTGGCCATCATCCTCACCATAGGAACCATAGTCTCCATCATCACCATACGAGCCATAGCAACTCGCAACATCCCCACATGAGTCATAATCTCCACGCTCAACATCCGACATCGTTGCAACACCAAAAGAACAAAACCTCCCGAAAGTCACTCCCTCAGGTGTATCACTCAATTTATGAACACTCAAGAGCGAGGCCTTTACAACTTGGGAACCAAGGTGATCACAACTAGTATGTCCAAATAAAAGCTCGGAATGGAGTTAATGAGACTCAATGGACGGACGGTTATTTAAAGTGCGCACTTGAGGCCAAAAGAGAATCTACGACTCTTCTTTGAATTCTAGTCACCTCTACGCGCAAATACCCTAATACGCTAAAGGATTAGTGTCTTTCAAGTAGGCCAATTACCTTAGAAACACTAACCAAGAAGCCCGTGGGCGATTAACAAGTGAAAACCTACGCAAAAAATACCCGGGAAACCCTTCAGGAAGGAGGCACTGCGCCTCAGGAAGGAGGCGCTCCGCCTTGAAAATTCCAGAAAGAAGCCCAGGGGGAGGCGCTCCGCCTCAAAATGGAGGCGGTCCGCCTAGGGCAATTTCCTGCAACTTTGCGGGCTCGTTTCGCCCCCAAAAATCCAACGTTTTCAACCCGATACAAAAAATTAATGATACCCAAAGGTGTATACAACTACAATAACCAATACCCAATGATTTTCAACCTCCAACAAACAACAACAAGCCTCGATTCAAGATTGAAGCGTTTTCAAGAAATTTTCAAACTTTTGGGATTTTGATTTTCAAAATTTTGATTCGTAACACCAAAACGTGATATATGGGTATCAAAACAGCGGGAGTACTATAAGGAACAAACCCCAATACTTTTTAACGCTAGGGGATTCGAATCCAACCCGATCTACCAATTTTTTTTCAAGTTTTCAATTTTTTTCAATTTTTTTGTTTTCTTCTTTTTCAAGAACAACAAGAACAACACATCAACAATACTAACATATGGAACAAGGAACGGGGGTTTGTAAGAACATAACCCGATCCGTGCTCTGATACCAACTGATGCCGGGAAAAATACGCGGAAGCTAAACACGAGATAAACTATGCGGAAGCAATAAAAGATAACAAGAAATCGAGATTGGGAAGGCAAGAAATTAGAAGAAAGAATCGAGTTCAATTTACTAACGTTAATCAAATTCAAAAGGGAGAAGGGAAACTCGAACCTTACAATGGAATCAAACTAGGTGTCGATCTCCATGGGTTCCAAGTCGAGACATACACGAGCCTCGGGCTCAAACAAGAAGGGCTCGGCCTCTTCAATGTTCTCTCTCAATTCTATCTTCTAAACAATGGCTAACTAATGAAATGAAAGACTAAGTGTGGCTTTTATAGTTTTTGCACACTCTTAGTGAAATGACTAAAATGCCCCCAAAGTGGGCTAAGACATAAAAGGCCACTTAAGGGCAAAATAGAAACTTTACACAAAATCCTGTCAAGACACAGGGGGAGGTGCTCCGCCTCAGAAAGGGAGGCGCTCCGCCTCAGGGTTCTTCAGTAGGAGGCACTCCGCCTCAGTGGGGAGGCGCTCCGCCTCAGGGGGAGGCGCTCCGCCTCAGTTGGGAGGCGCTCCGCCTCTTGCTGATCAGCTCTCTGGACCTTTGTAGGCGGTCCGCCTCATCTTTAGGCGCTCCGCCTCTTCCTGGGAGGCATGGATACGGCTTCAAATGGACTCTAAGTGTTCCTCCTTGGTCCGTCGTCGGTCCTCCCTCAAGCGTGCTCTAGTCCATGGCTCCAAATCGCTCTCGAACCCTCATCCGAAGGCCTTGACTTGCAACCTTTGTGCTCTTCAAGCTTGGTTCTTGATGGTTGTCGCTTAGGCCAATTTGCCTGGCATCACAAAACCAACAAAATCGTAACAACCAACGATTTCTAGCAAATTTTTTGGTTTTCTAGTTTTTGAATTTTTTTCTTCTTTTTCAATAAAACAAGAACAAGAACATGAAAATAAACACGGAACATAAATGACAAGCACGAAGAGTAGGATGAGGGTTCGTAAGAACGCAACCATAGCCTTGCTCTGATACCAACTGATGCAATCGAAAATACGAAAGCGATAAAGAGATAAAAACGAGACGAAGACTCACACGATTGTTCAAGTAGCAACGAAGAACTATGTTTCGTTACACCCCAAACGATGGCAAGGATCACCTACGCTATGCAACTATCCTCAAGAGATACTTGACTCTCGCAAATAGAATGATCAAAGACGGATTGAAGGTCAACTTGGAATCTTCCAATTGAATTCAAGCCAAATTATTTACAAGGGTTCTTGAGAGCAAAGCTCATTTAATGTGTATTCAAAGTGTAGTAAATGAGTTCAAGACCCAATGAAGGCTTTTATAGCCTTCTACAAATATGTAATGAAGTGTCTAAAATACCCCTAAGTTGTTTTAACCAATAGAAGCCACTTAGGGCCAAAGTTGGAATTACACGCGCAAAATAGCAAAATTCGGATTGTCTCACAACAGGGGTAGGCGGTCCACCCACCCCTAGTAGGCGCTCCGCCTCTTTCAAGTTTCCTGAGGGCCACCAACAAGGAGGCGGTCAAGGTAGGCGGTCCGCCTCTCCCAATTTCCAGAGAGTGCAAGCTTTTTAGGCGGTCCGCCTCTTCAGGTAGGCGGTCCGCCTCTTCCTGAAGCCTCTTGGGGTGTCTCCATTTGTGTCTCTTGAGCCTCTCCAAGTGTCCTAGGTGGTCCTCCTTCCATGGTGCTCCATTGCATGATCTTCAAAGTGGTTCCGGAGCTCTCAACATCCATGCCTTTCCAAACCAAGTGTAGGTGAGTGTCTTGTATCTCCTTAGCTTTTCTTCGAGTGAATGGTCTCGATGCAATTTGGATTGCATCAGTCTTGCTAGCTTTTATAGACGATTTGTGAAAGACTTTAGCTCCATTGCCGCTCCACTCACCGAATTGGTGAAGAAGGACCAACCATTTGTTTGGGGAGAGCCTCAAGAAAAGGCCTTCCATGAGTTGAAAAGTAGGTTGAGTACCGCCCCTCTATTGCAATTACCTGACTTCGGAAAGGCATTTGAGGTTGAATGTGATGCCTCGGGGGTGGGAATTGGTGGTGTTTTAATGCAAGATAGCAAATCCATCGCCTACTTTAGTGAAAAATTGAAAGGGGCCTCCTTGAACTATTCTACATATGACAAGGAGTTGTATGCCCTTGTGAGAGCCCTTGCCCAATGGCAACACTACCTTTGGCCTCGTGAGTTTGTAATCAAGAGTGACCATGAGTCACTCAAGCATTTGAGAGGCCAAGAGAAGCTCAATAAGAGACATGCCAAGTGGGTTGAATTCATTGAGTCTTTTCCCTATGTGATTCAATACAAGAAAGGGAAAGACAATGTTGTGGCGGATGCGCTTTCGAGAAAGTTTGCTCTAGCTACCACTCTCACCTCTAAGCTCATGGGTTTTGAGAGCATTAAATTGATGTATGCTCATGACCCAATGCTAAAAGAGTGTCCATGACACTCTAGAGAAAGGGGAGAGAGTTGATAAATACCAATGGGTTAATGGATATATCTTCAAAAATGGTAGGGTGTGCATACCCGAGTCCTCTTGGAGGGAGTTGCTTGTGCATGAGGCACATTGCGGGGGACTCATGGGACATTTTGGCACAAGAAAGACTTTGGCTATTCTTAAAGAACAATTTCATTAGCCAAAGATGGGGGTGCAAGTGGAAAAGTTTTGCAACAATTGCCTTGAGTGCAAGCGTGCTAAATCCAAAGCCCACCCCCATGGGTTGTATACCCCTCTCCCCGTACCTACTAGTCCATGGTTGGATATCTCAATGGATTTTGTGATGGGATTACCAAGGACTAGGGGGCCATGATAGCATTTATGTTGTTGTGGATAGGTTCTCCAAAATGGCTCATTTCATTCCATGCAAGAAATGTGATGATGCACAACATGTTGCAACTTTGTTTATTGAAAATGTTTTGAAGTTGCATGGTGTGCCTATAACCATAGTGAGTGATAGGGACACTAAGTTCCTAAGTCATTTTTGGAAGTGTTTATGGGGAGCTTTAGGCACCAAGCTCTTGTTCTCCACGTCCCACCACCCACAAACCGATGGGCAAACGGAAGTGGTAAACCGAACCTTGGGTGCTCTTCTTAGAGCCATGACCCGAGGTAAGGCCGGGACTTGGAATGATCGTCTACCTCTTATGGAGTTTGCCTACAATCGCACATTGCATAGCATGATAGGCATGACTCCCTTTGAGTGTGTCTATGGTTTTAACCCCTTGATTCCCCTTGATCTAACTCCTTTGCCAAGGGAAATGGTTGTTAATTTTGAAGGTAAAGCTAGAGACAAGGCTTTGATGGAGCTACATGCTAAGGCGAAGAAGAACTTGGAGGAAGCTTATGCAAAGGTAGTGATACGGGGTAGATACGCGGAAGCAAATAACAAGGATGCGGAAGCAACAATCACAAGATAACAAGAAAGTAGGGGACGGGGAAGAACAGAAATAGAAGAAAAGAATGGATAAACGATTCAAACCATGAATTGAATATCCGAGAGAGGAAGGGAAACTCGAACCATACAAGAATCCGTATTAGTGACGAATCTCCATAGGTCCCAAGCAAGAGATAATCCGAAGCTTCAAGCTTCTACAAAGAAGAAGGCCTTGCCTCTCTTTCTCTAAGTCTATTCTTCAAATCTAAACAAGCTAATGAAATAAATGACTAAGTGTGGTATTTATAGGTTCACCACACTTCTAAATGAAAATGTCTAAATAGCCCCTAAGTCTAGTCAAAACACTACAAGTCACTTAGGGCTATAGTTGGAATTACACTCAAAATAAGTAGGAAACCTGGATGGGCCTTCAGCACACTAGGCGCCCCGCCTGAATAGCAGGCGCCCAGAGTAGGCGCCCCACCTGCAGAGTGGGCGGCCAGAGTAGGCGGTCCGCCTCTATTTCAGGCACCCCAAACTCCTGAGACTTGATTTCAAGTAGGCGCTCCGCCCCTTTGAGTAGGCGGTCCACCTCTTCCTGGGAGGTCTTGAAATGGCCCAAAATGTGTCTCCCGAGCCTCTCCTTTGGGGCCTAGGTGGTCCTCTTCCCTTGGCGCTCCTTTGCATGATCTTCAAGTCGCTTCCCGGTGCCCGTGACTTGTCTTCCTTGTGCTCTCAAGCTTGGCTCTTGATGGTTGGCACTTTGGCTCCAATTTGCCCCGCATCATCCTCCCCTTCTTGGAAGGATTTCGTCCTCAAAATAAAACCATCAAGCCTACATTCAAAACAAGCACAAACAAAGCTTCCCACTACAAGAGTAGGTTAGTGTCAAAAGTGTGGGAAAAGACACTCTTATGATAGAGCCAAGCATCAATACCAATGAAAAAGCTCACGTCTCCCAAGGAAACAACAAGTGCTTGACTCAAAAAGAAAGTGCTTCGAACACAAGAACAAACAAAGAGATCAATAGTACATGGAACATGCAAGATATAGCATTCAACTTCCCTATGACCCCCAAGCTTAGGCCCAACATACCAAGCCTTCAAATCAATGCCATCACAATGTGACACATTGGCTTTGGCATGCTCAACACTCAAGGTGTGATCAATATATGGGATGGAGTAAGCAACATAATTCAAGCGACAACTAACATCAAATACTCCACTCTCCTTCTTGGAAGCACTCTTACACACACCAAGAGTGACTTCCTCACCCTCAAACCCATCTCTAAGACAATGTCCCTCACTAGACAAACTATCAAGGAAAGCTTCCATAATGGCTTCTTCATCATTGTAGCCCTCACAATCAAGTTTAGGACTACTAGAAGACGGACCAACACAATCAAATCCAAGACCATTTGTCTCACTTATCATTTCAAACAATGGATTGTCTATAGAGTTAAACCTATCAAGCCATGGAGGGTTAAGTTCACACTGTTCATACACACTTGAGGAGTCATCAAAAACAAGTCTATCCATCCCATCCACTAGGGACTCCTCAAGGTCACTACCATCCTCACTACAATACATAGGTCCACCATTATCAAGCAATTCATCAAGGGAAATGATAGGGTATTCATTCAACTCGTCTTCCCCTTTATCAAAAATTGGTGGTGTATCATAGCATAGGTCACAATCAAGGTCAACTACACAATCTTCACTAAAGAGAGGTTCAATGAAAATCGAGCTCACATCATGATGTGGCTTATCATTCCTCTCAACTAGTGGTTCACAATCACACACAAGTTGACCATTTGACTCCACACTAGTCGCAAACACATTGTAATCATATATAGCATCAACTAGTATAGAGGTCTCATAAACACTCTCACATGACAAGGAAGTAACATGCTCAAGGGGAGAACTATCACTTACCTTTGAGTGGCCATCTTGCTCACTCAATGCACTTGAAGTGTCATGGATTGGCTCTCCACCTTGAAGCTCACATTGAAGGTTTGCTTCACCTTGTCCTTCCATTTTGGAAGATGATTGAGGCTCCAATGGCTTGCCTCCAAGATTTCCTACACAAGAAGTCATACAAGCAGAAGAAAAAGATAAAGGGTTAGGGTTAGGATAAGGGGTGTCCTCACTCTTTACAATTCTTTTTCCCTCTTTCTTTTCCCTCATTTTCTTTTCAAGGTTGGGTGTAGATTCGGGTGGTGACATCCCACTCACATCATGATGCAATACGAACCAGGCTCACCTGAGGGAGTGAACTTGTGAGGTCCTTTGCTCTTGTTTGTTGCAGCTATGTCTTCGGATGATGGTAGCTACGAAGGGTATGATTCGTGTGGAGATGATGGAGACTATGGTTCCTACGGAGGTGATGATTGTTATAATGACACCGGGGACTATGGCTCTTACGAGGACGAAGCAGGTCACTATGATGAATACGAAGACGAAGAAGACTACGAAGCCTGTAAAGATGAACGAGAAGAATCTTTTGCTTCGGGTCGAGAATACGAAGGTAGTGACGCTTCGAGGTACGATGACTCTACTTACTCTCATTGTGATGACCTTGAATATGATGAGTGTGACATCGAGGAGGTCGATGACGAAGTTGACCGAGCAAACTATTTGATGTCTTCTTCCGTCGGTGTCTCGTGTGGAGCACAAGAGAGTGGTAGAACTCCTTCCTTCGGGATAGGAGGTGGTGGAGGTTGTTCCATGGGAGGAGGAAGATTTGCAACTTATAGTCGTGGCACATGATTCAATGCTTCCAAGTCCTATGGAAAGGGTGGCTCGAGGAGCACTGGTGGTTATGGACCCAAGGAGGGTAGAGGAGGTTTCTACCGAACACCTTCTTCGAGGAGAAGTTCTCACGGGTTCCATGCTAAAACTCCTTCCTCGACTTTCAACAAAACTTCTAAAGTTGGAAGAGTGATAGGAAGTGGGAGTTATTCTAGTGGTGCTACCACTAATGGAGGAATAAGGAGAACCCACGGAATGGGATACTCAAGTTCGATTTTGGATCTTCATATCCGAAACTTGGGTAGAAGTAGGTTCGCTGTTGAGGTGAATGGTTATGGAGGAAATTTGCTCAAGATTGGAGGTACCGATGTCAATTGCATTAGCGCTTACTTGGTTCGGATCCTAAAAATACCATGCTATAAATTGAAGCATCCTTATACATATAAGGGAGTGAGTGTTTCGTATGAGGCTCGAGTACTCATATCTCATGGAGATTATAGAGAATATGTTTGGTGCGATGTGTATTCCATGCCCGATCTTGATGTTTGGCTGGGAGATCCATGGGTGCACAGCAAGCAGATGCTATATATCGATGAGAGGGATGTGTACCTTGTGTACAACAGAGAGCTGCAAATGGCTTATACGTTCACACCTCACGGGTTGAAGGGAAAGATGTCCATTAGTGCATATACCTCGGTTTTACAGATGAGAAAAGAGCGAGAACTCCAATCCAGGATCGAAAGAGTGCCATCGAGGAGTCCTACGACCACAAGGAGCATTGGGAAAAGTGCAAAAAAAGAACCGACCGAAGTCAATACTGTGAACCCGAAGCCACAAGCTTCGAAGTCAAGTGGTTCCCCGATAACGGAAGAAGAGACCTCGGTTGATGAGTCTTCGAGTCCTAGACTTCGGGTCGATGTTAAAGGTCCACCTACTCCAGCTATGGGTATTCTTGGTCCCCGACCAAACTCACCCGAATATGAGAGACAAAAGATAGAGAGGAGTAAGGGAGTGACCGGTGACAACTCTCGAGAGGAAAAAGGAGAGGCTGTGACGAGTGATGTGAGTGAGTTGTCACCACCCAAACCCACACCTGACCATGAAAGAAAAATGAGGGAAAAGAAAGAGGGAAAAAGAATCGATGACAGTGAGGGCACCCCTTATTCTAACATTAACCTTTTATCTTTTCCTTCTACTTGTTCGAAATCTTGTGCAGGAACTCTTGGAGGCAAACCGATGGAGCCTCAACCATTTGCCGAAGCAAATAGGCAAGGTGAAGAAAATCTTTCATGTGAGCTCCATGGAGAAGAAACTACTCGTGAGACTTCGGAGACATTAAGAGATACCGAAGGTCACCCCGAGGTAAGTGTTCGAATTCCTTCCCGTGAGCATGATACTTCCTTGTCCTGTGAAATTACTAGAGAAACTCCTATGCTAGTTGATGATTTGTATGAATACAATGTGTTTGCAACTAGTGTAGATTCCAATGGTCAACTTGTGAGTGAATGTGAACCACTAGTTGAGAGAATTGATATGCCACATCATGATGTGAGCTCGATCTTCATCGAATCTCTCTTTAGTGATGAAGTTGTAGTTGACCTTACTTGTGACCCTTGTTATGACACACCACCAATCTTTGATAAAGGGGAAAATGAGTTGTTTGATCATACCCTTGTTGAAATTATTGCCTATGGTGGATCTGTGTGTTGTAGTGAGGAAGATGATACCCTTGAGGAGTCCTTAGTGGATGAGTTGGATCGGATTATATTCGATGACTCCTCAAGTGTGGTCGACGACCTGGGTTCGGATGCACCTTTGATGGGCAGTGAACTTATTTTCACTAACCCTCTATTCGAAGGAGATGGTAATGAGCATCCGACTCGAGGAGAACCACCTCGGTTTGAAAGGCTTAACCCCGTAGATAACCCATTATTTGAGACCTTCTTCGGAAGTCTGTCTAAAGAGAAGGGTTGTCTTGGAGTTCATTTGGGAGGTGAAAAGCTACCTCTTGGTGTGAATAAGATTGCTTTTAAGAAGGGGAGTGGAGTATTCGATGTTGGTTGTCGTGTCAATCATTTTACTTACTCCATTCCACATGTTGATCACACCTTGAGTATAGTGCATACCGAAGTCTATAAGCCCCATGGTGATAAAAGTGAATTTAGGGCTCGGTATGATGACTACGAGTTTAGAGGTGATAGGGCCTTTGATCGTCACATCTTTCATATAAAGTGTCCTATTGATCTCTTCGTGTACTCATGTGTTCGGTTTAGTTCCTACTTGAGCCAAGAACTTGTTGTTTCCTTCGGAGACGTAGGCTGTTTGATCATTATTGATGCTTGGCTCTATCATAAGAGTGTGTTTTCCACTCTTAAACACTAACCTACTTTCGAAGTAGGAAGCTTTGTTTGTCTTGCCTTGTTGCAGGTCTTGCCGGTTTGATTTCGAGGACGAAATCCTTTCAAGAAAGGGAGGATGATGCAATACGAACCAGGCTCACCTGTTCGATTCATCAAGCAAGTCCACCGAGGAGTCACATGGCGCCCACGATCAAAGTGTGGCCGGAATGGAAGATGCCGAAGACTGCCTCGACGAGCAACAACTTTGGAAATCCACCGAGCAGACAACAAGTGACCGGTGCTGACACTGACTTCGGGGAGCTGTGAGATCGAGCACAACTAACGATCAAGTTTGAGCCCGAAGTTGAAAGCAACCGAACCGAGGAAGAGCGACGCCGAACAGAGAATCGATCAAAGGGCTACAAGTGTGCCCGAGGCAAGGGTGTTCGATTCCAAACGTGACCGAGGCAAACAAGCGTCCGAAGACAACGTGTTCGAGCTGAGCTGCCGAACACATAAGCTACTCCAGCCCTGCGTGGCTTTATCTCATTGGTCGCCTGTGACCACTTTACTATTTTGCCCTTTTTATTGTCTATATAAATTCCTAGCATAGCTCATTAGGAGATAGTTTTTAGTTGATATTGAATTGAGAGAATAGAGATAGAATTGGCCGAGCCATTCTTGTTTGAAGCCCGAGGCTTCGTGTATACCTTCTATGGCTTGGAACCGAAATGGACTTCATCCCTAGTATGAATCCTTGTTTGGTTCAAGTTTCATTTCTCTCTTGGATAATTCAATCAATGTTTTGGTTCTGATTATCCATTCATTCTTCTATTTCTGTTCTCCCCCTTCCCCGATTTCTTATTATCCGTGTTACTCTGTTGCTTCCGCACCTTATCTTCATCATTTCCGCGTCTTGTTTGTCGTCTCCGATTGCAAAGTGTAAACCCACGTTTTTGCATTGCATCACATCACTCATCACATCCTCTCCTTTTTCCACTCGAGAAATGTCACTGGTCACTCCCTTACTCCTCTCAATCTTTTGTCTCTCAAATTCAGGTTAGTTAGGACGAGGCCCAAGGATACCCATAGCCGGAGTAGGTGGACTTTTAACATCAACCCGGAATCTAGGACTAAGAGACTCATCACTTGAGGTCTCTTTCTTCTTTGTTGGTGAACCATTTTGCTTTGGAACTTGTGGTTTGGGGTTCACCTTGTTGACATATGTCAACTCTCTTCTTGCACTAGTCCCACCATTGATTGTGAATGTAGGACTTCTCTTTAATGGTGTCCCACCACTTCTCATGTTCGTAGGACCTCTTTTTTGCACTCTTTGAGTCATAGGGCCTCTCCTCAATGGTGTCCCACCACTTCTCATGTTCATGGGCGTGCTTGGTTGTACTTCTTCTTTCCTAAGAAAGAGGATTTGAAACTTCCCTTGTGCTTGAACACGGTAGCCATCCACTACTTCTTGTGCGATCTTGAAGTATCTATTGAAAAGCCAAGGCTTTCCCAACATAACATCACATCCCACTAAAGGGCCTACTTTGCACTCCACTTCTTCTTCAAAGTTCCTTTGTGAAATAACTACCCTCGCCATTCCATCAACACAAGGTATTCCCAACCTTCTCACTACAAGATGGCTAATCCAACTTGCTTCACCATTATCCACTTGAAGCACATACCCATGATTCCCATTAAGGCTCACTTCGAATTGACACCACATTCTTTCTCTCATGAATTCATCTAGGTAATGCCCTTTACACATCCCATCAATAGTACCAACACTAGTTGGGTACTTCCTCATTTCACCACTACTAGCAATACCATAACCCATAGTGCGACTCATACTATCTCTTCCCTCGGCCTCATTCTCACCATCTCATCCTCCAAGTATTGGAGTCGAGTGTCTATTGCCTCTATGCGAGCCAAGATTGGAAGGTAGGCTTCAACTAACTCCCTCTCACTTACACCTTTCTCACTACTCATATTTCCCTCCAAACCTCCCTTATGGCTCCTTGTACCTGCAAAAGACATTTTAAGAAAGTGCAAAGGTTAGTATAAACAACCTCACTTGCTCTCCCTTACCTTTGGTGGTGGCTCTCAACACTCTTTTAGGGTGCACACTCCCAAACCCCCACCCAAAGATGTCCTTATCTCTTGTAGGAACCACAATGGTAAGATCAATCAACTAGTATATCCAAGTAAAGGTCCGGAATGGAATTTAGGTGACTCGATGTACGGAAGCTAATTTAGTGCGCACTTGAAGCAAGCAAGATCTACGACTTTAAGTGAATACTCCAAGACACACAACACCTAAGGAATCAAAGATTAGTGTTAATAAAGTAGGACTAATACCTTAGAAACACTAACCAAGAGGTACGGAAGCAAACGGGACACAAAAAGACACGAAACGAAGCCAAACGGAGGCCCTCCAGGAGTGGGCGGTCCGCCTACTTAGGGTGGGCACCCCGCCTACTCAAAATACAGAGAGCAACCAAAAAATGGGCGGACCGCCTACTATTTGGGGCGCCCCGCCTACTGGTGCTTTCAGCACAGTCCGAAAACGGGTTTTTGGCCCTTCTGCACCCAAATTTCGATGTTCCAAGGTGTTTTTTTCCAATCCGAAGGTACCCAATGGTGTTTTCAACTACTCCAATCAATCCCCAATGATTTATAACAACACCCAATCCATAACGAATCCAAATCAAGATATTTTCAATCAAATTCAAGGGTTTTTCAATTTTGGGGTTTTGATTTTTCTAACTTGTGATTTTCAACACCAAATCAAGAAACAAGGGTACCAAATCAACGGTAATCATCATAGATCAATCCCCGATATCAAACAACCAACGGATCATCAAATCCAATCCACAATAAGAATTTTTTTGTAATTTTCACTTTTTCAATTTTTTTGTTTTTCTTCTTTTCTCAAGAACATAAACACAATAACAATAAAGTAAAGATAGGATGAACAAGGAACGTAGATTCGTAAGAACGAAACCCGAGCCTTGCTCTGATACCAAGATGATATGGGGTAGATACGCGGAAGCAAATAACAAGGATGCGGAAGCAACAATCACAAGATAACAAGAAAGTAGGGGACGGGGAAGAACAGAAATAGAAGAAAAGAATGGATAAACGATTCAAACCATGAATTGAATATCCGAGAGAGGAAGGGAAACTCGAACCATACAAGAATCCGTACTAGTGACGAATCTCCATAGGTCCCAAGCAAGAGATAATCCGAAGCTTCAAGCTTCTACAAAGAAGAAGGCCTTGCCTCTCTTTCTCTAAGTCTATTCTTCAAATCTAAACAAGCTAATGAAATAAATGACTAAGTTTGGTATTTATAGGTTCACCACACTTCTAAATGAAATGTCTATATAGCCCCTAAGTCTAGTCAAAACACTACAAGTCACTTAGGGCTATAGTTGGAATTACACTCAAAATAAGTAGGAAACCCGGATGGGCCTTCAGCACACTAGGCGCCCCGCCTGAATAGCAGGCGCCCAGAGTAGGCACCCCACCTGCAGAGTGGGCGGCCAGAGTAGGCGGTCCGCCTCTATTTCAGGCGCCCCAAACTCCTGAGACTTGATTTCAAGTAGGCGGTCCACCCCTTTGAGTAGGCGGTCCGCCTCTTCCTGGGAGGTCTTGAAATGGCCCAAAATGTGTCTCCCGAGCCTCTCCCTTGGGGCCTAGGTGGTCCTCCTCCCTTGGCGCTCCTTTGCATGATCTTCAAGTCGCTTCCCGGTGCCCGTGACTTGTCTTCCTTGTGCTCTCAAGCTTGGCTCTTGATGGTTGGCACTTTGGCTCCAATTTGCCCCGCATCAGGTAGCCTCCAAGAAAAATAAGGGACGCAAGAAGGTGGAAATCAAGAAGGGTGACTATGTGTGGGTGCACTTCCGGAAAGAAAGGTTTCCAAACCTTAGAAAAGGGAAGTTAGCACCCCGTGGAGATGGGCCTTTCCAAGTGCTTTCCAAGATAAACAACAATGCCTATGTGGTCGACTTGCCAAGTGAGTATCAAGTTTCTAATACTTTCAATGTTTGTGACTTGGTTCCTTTGGATGTAGGTAATGAAGAGGTCGTGAATGGTGATGAAGAGGTCGTGAATGATGCTCCAATTTCGAGGACGAAATCGTCTCAAGAAGGGGAGGATGATAAGACCCAAACGCCCACAAGACCCTTCACTCGGAGCCAAGCTAAGGACATCCAAGGAGTACACCTACACTTGATGAGGAAGGGCCTAGAAGAAGGAAGCGATTGGAAGCCGTTTCGAGTGCTTAAAGTGCAAGGGGAGCAGCCCAGTCATCCAGGCGCTATGCCTGAAGGAGCCTAGGCCTGGGCGCTCCGCCCAAACTCTGGGCACCCCGCCTAGGTCACCCCACTGATCAAGAACTTGGGCGCTCCGCCCCAAATCCGGGCACTCCGCCCAAAACGCTGAAGGGTGAATTCCTAGCTAGTGTTAAGACTATTTTGACCCTACGTGGTCCTATTTTTCTAAGCCTAAGTGTGGGCATATTAGACCTTTCATATGGTGTCTAAAAACACCTATAAATAGCTAGAAGTCTTATTATTTTCATTAGCTTACCTTTGATGATAAACAAACACTTGTGTTGAAGAGTTGAACTCTTATTGAATGACAAACCTTGAATTGGGACTTACTCTTCCTCTAGCGGATCTAGATGAATTCCAATCCCCTCCGACCATTCTACTTGCGTGCTCACGTTAGCTCGAGGGTAGTTGCCTAGCGTAGGTGTTCTTGACCTCCTCTCGGGGTGTAACGGAACAAGTTCTCCGTTGCTACTTGAGATTTGTGATCGAGATACATCTCATTCTTATCCTTTTTATTTTCCGCATTTTGATTCTTATCAAAGGCCTTTACAACTTGGGAACCAAGGTGATCACAACTAGTATGTCCAAATAAAAGTTCGGAATGGAGTTAATGAGACTCGATGTACGGACGACTATTTAAAGTGCGCACTTGAAGCCAAAGAAAAATCTACGACTCATTTTTGAATTCTAGTCTCCTCTACGCACGATTGTCTTAATATGCTAGTGAGTTAGTGTCTTTCGAGTAGGCCAATTACCCTAGAAACACTAACCAAGAAGCCCGTGGATGAATAACAATCGAAAACCTACGAAAAACAGTAACCCAGTTGCGCTCCAGAAAGAGGCGCTCCGCCTCACCAGGTGGGCGGTCCGCCCAACAAAAGTCCAGAGAGCAGCACAGAGGGAGGCGGTCTGCCTCAAAATGTAGGCGGTCCGCCCAGTGTGTTTTCCTGCAACTTCACAAAACTCGTTTTTGGCTCGTTTTGCACTCAAAATCCAACGTTTTCGGGTTGTTTTCGATTCTAATGATACCCAAAGATGTGTATGATGTTTCTAAACATTCCCCAATAGGTTTTAACCCCAATCAAACAACAACAAATCAATTTTAATTCTTGAGCAAAATTCTAGGGTTTTTGAAAATTTTAGAGATTTCAATTCTTCAAATTTTGGAATACATCACCAAATCTTGTAATTTTGGTACCAAAAGAACGGGAAATACATAAGGAACAAACCCCAATGATTTTCAATGAATGGGTGTTCCAATCCAACAAGTTCCACCAAATTTTGTGAAATTTTCAAGTTTTTTCAATTTTTTATTTTTCTTCAAATTTTCAAGAACAAACACAACAACAACAAAGATTAAGATACTACGAACAAGGAATGAGGGTTTGTAAGAACAAATCCCGGGCCTTGCTCTGATACCAAACTGATGCAAGCAAAATACGCGGAAGCTAACTAAACGATAAACGAGCGGAAGCAAGTAAATTTGATAACGAGATATCAAAGATATCGAGAAGTTCAAGACTAGGAAAACAAGAATTAGAAGAAAGAACGGATAAACTATTCAAACAACAATTTAATTATCCAAAGGGAGAAAGTGAAACTCAAACCTTACAAGGATTTCACACTAGCGATGAATCTCCATAGGTTCCAAGTTAACGAGATACATGAAGCCTCGGGCTTCAACAAGAAAGGCTCGGCCTTCTCTCAATTTTCTCTTCTCTAAATTCAATACAAGGTAAGTTATGAAATGAAAGACTAAGTGTGGCTTTTATAGTTTTCCCACATTCCTAAGTAAAATAACTAAAAAGCCCCTAAGTCTAATTAAAACAATAGAAGTCACTTAGGGCTATAGATGTAATTACACAACAAAATAGAGCAAACTCGGATGGGCTTGTAACAAGGGTAGGCAGTCCGCCCACCCCTACTAGGCGCTCCGCCCCATGCTTCCTTCAGTAATGTGGGCGGTCCGCCCTAGCATGTAGGCGGTACGCCTGCCTAGAATCCAGAGAGCTCACATTTTGTAGGCGGTCCGCCTCTTTGAGTAGGCGATCCGCCTCTTCTTGAAGCTCCTTGAAATGCCTCAAAATGTGCGTTAGATGTTCCTCCTTTGTAGCCTAGGTGGTCCTCCTTCCATGGCGCTCCAATGCATGATCTTCAAGTCGCTTCAGGGGCTCTTGACACGTGTTCTTTGTGCTCTTCAAGCTTGGCTCTCGATGGTTAGGAACTAAGCCAATTTGGACTGCATCAAAGAACAACAAGTTGTTGTTCAAGAACTACAATTTTCAACCAAGAAAAACGTCAACAAACATCAAAAACACGCTGCCTATTGGTTCTACACGTTTCAAGACTTCTCCTTCAATAACAATCCAACAATTCAAGCATACGTAATCTGGAATTTAACAACACGCCAAGAAAATTCAATAAATGTTTCAAGAACTTGACTAGGATTTCAAGAATCAATCAAGAACACTTCTTTTTCGAATTTGTTTAAACCCTAGGCATAAAGAAACAATACATGGCTGCAACACAACTCCACTTTGTCTTTTTTTTTAATCAAAAACGAAAAATAACAAGAATCTAAACTAGAAAACCTAAACTAGGGCATGAAGAACAAGATTGGGGTTGTAAAAACAATCTCTTTCCTTGCTCTAATACCAACTAATATAATCAAACCAATAAACAAGAAAGAAAGATAAAAGCTAGACATAATTTGAACTAAAATAAGGCAATACTTAGGAACGAGTCTAAATACCTCCTTGTTGGACTCAAAGGGCACCTAAGCTATGCAGACAATCCTCAAGACAACCTGTGTCTTGCAAATTGAATGATCAAGTGTTGGAACAATTTCAATTTCGATTATCACCAAAAGGAACAAGTCTACAATGTTTTGTAGGAAAAGCATAAAAGCTGTGTTCTATTCTCTGAATTGTGTAAACTAAAATAAAAGCTAAGTGTAGGCTTTTATAGTAGAAGTCCTACACGCCTAAGTAGTCAATGTAAAAGCCTTAGAGTGGCTAAATGTCAAGTGACTACATGCATAAATAATCAACGTAAAAGCCTCAGAGTGGCTAAATTTAAAGTGACCTCGCAGGGCCAATAAAGTATCATTATTCTACTAAAGACTGTCTATGCAAACTAATAAGAAAGAGCTCGTTGAGAGCACCAATAATCTGCCTGTGCTCTCCCAATTCCATATGCCCAACTTGAGCTTGTTGAGATGCTTGTTGAGCTCTCTAACTCTCGGCCTCAATCTTAAAGCAACGCCTATCCTTCTCCAATGCTCACCAATGTGCTTATTGTCTTCTCCAACATGCTGCCCGCTTTCTCCATGCTCGCACCATCATGACTCTTCATCACCATCAAGTGAACATCATGAAGCTCCTTAGCTTGATTCATCGTAAATGGTCTTGAAGGCAAGAACTTAGCTTGATCAGGCTGGACTGTATCAAAATTACATGGGAGACATGATGCAGCCCGAACACGTGAAGATCAAGTGTTCGATCCACCGAGGAGACCGATGACAAGAAGCTAAGCCAAGCTGCTGCACGATGTGCACATTCACTTAGCCTGGCTGAAGGAAAACAATTGCTCCGAAGCTGAGTGGCCGGGCTCAAGAACCGAAGGCATTATCTTCAGATTTGAGCCCGAAGGCAAAGTGACCGAGGACAATGAACTCGAAGACAATTGAGCGTCCGAAGACAACGAGTTCGAGCAAGCAATCGAGCACCCAAGTTAAGGCTGCCGAACACAAACTTGTCTCAGCCCTGCGTGGCTTGTTCTTATTAGTCACTTGTGACTATTTACTACTTTACCCTTAGTGTAGCCTATAAATAGTCCATTTCATTTCATTGTAAGATATACAGTTTTGAGTTTATGAAAAACATAGCAAGTGCTATTGTGAGTCTCCGATGGAGCCGAACCCCGACGTGGGCTTTTAAAGAACTTGTATCAATCGGTGTTACTCGTTTGAACAATTTCTTCTTGATCATTCAATTTGCAAGAAGCGGGTCTTTCTTGAGGATTGTTGCATAGTATAGGTGCGTCTTGATTTCCCTTCGATCGAGCTTGAGACAGGTTCCTCACTGTTCTTTCGAATCGAAGCAAGATTTGTCTTGCTTCTATCTTTACTTTCTTGTTGATTTTCTTCCGCGTTTCATGTTTAGCATTTCCTTCGGGTTTGCTTGCACCATCTTGGTATCAGAGCAAGGTTTGAGTTTGTTCTTACAACCTCAAATTCTGTTCACTTAAAATCGTGCTTGTGTCTTCAGTTTCAGCTTTCTTCCATGTGTTTGATTGTTGTTGCTGAGCGTTTATAAAAAATAAAAAAATAAAAAAAAAGGGTAGAAAAACAAAATTTCAAAAATTGTGTTTGATTGTTGGTTGTTTGGATTAAACAACCATTGATTCTTGTTCACCACTGTTTCCCGATTCCAACAAGTACCCGACGTACTGATTTCGTGACTAGGGTTTCTTGGTGAAATTTGGACTGTTTTGAAGTTGTTGGTGGCTGGAACTCGAACCCCCATCGTGTTTGGATGAAACCGATGAAGATTGGTGGTTCTTGAGTGATTTGGGTGGGTTTGTTTTGCGCTTGAAAATTCGAAGTTCTTTGTTAAACTCGTTGTCCGTACGCCGGAAACTTGTTACAAGATTGTAACAGTGTACGACGCGAAGGAGCTAGGATCTTAGCTCAAGAACTTTGTTTGAATTCCTCCGTTGTTGTTGGAACCGGAGTTGAAAGAGCAACCCAGATCTTTGTTAAATTCGTGGTCAGTGAACCGAAGCTGTTAATCCGTACACCGGAGCAAGGCTTCACTGCTCCATTGAAGGAGAAAGGGGTAAAGTGTAAATATCAAAACCCCAGATGAAAAGTTGTCGGCTGAGAAGAGGAAAGTGGATAAGGTAAAACCCTATCCGTACCAAGGAGGGACCACTCTTGTACGGACAAGAGTTGGTGTGTTCGAAAAAGATTCCAAAGGGAATCAAAGGGTAGATTCTCCTAGGATTTCACCTTTTTCTGTCCGAAAATTCTAGTTAGTGGATCTTTAGAGTAATTGTTCTACTCGAGGTCGTACTAACTCATTTGAGCTGATAGGAACTCATGCGTGGGTGACCGAAGTCCAACTTCGTAGAAAATTCTTTTGACTTCCCGAAGCGCAAGAGTAAATAGCTGTCCGTTCCATTAAGTCAAATCAACTCACTCTTCCCGAAGTAAGACATCGTAGATTGTCAAATCGAAGGAATTGAGAGAGGTTGATCAACCGAGGAAGCCATTGGCTACAAGTTCTAGAGTGACCAAAAACCGAACCCATAAATTGAGTGGACCCGAGTGCCACCCATCAAAGGTGAGGGAGTGTGTGAGGTAATTTCTAACCTTAACATTTTGTTTGGTCTTTGATTTGTGCAGGTACCATGGCTGGGAATGGAGGCAATGGCAAAGGCATTGAGAAGCCCGATGTGTCGTTAGCCGATCTCATGGCTGCGATACAAGGTGTCAGTGCCGAAGTAAGAGGAGTGACTGCTCGAGTGACTCTACTCGAGCAAGGAAGCGCGTCCGTGGCCATGAATGGATCCGGCGCTGGAACTAGCCATTCCACTCCGATGAAACCTGAGCTGTATGCTGAGCTTGTTCGACAACATCAGTTGACAAGTAAAGCAATTTGAAGAGAGCTTAACTTGGGCAATCCCCAAGCTGGTTATCAAAACCAAGGCATTCCCCGAGGAGAAAGGATACCACTTCCAAAGGCCCGAAGAGATCTTGGAGCCGTTGTCGAAGAGGTTGATGAAGAGGAATTTCCCGAGGACGAATATGAGACTGAGCCGCCGTTCGCTCAACGAAGGCAAGCTCACCGAGGTCGAGGCCGAGGCGCAAATGTTGAAAGAAATATTGAGCATGAGGCTAATGATCGTGATGATGAGTATCCCGAACAGGTTCGTGGTGTTCGAGACTCAAACTTGAACAATGTCAAGATCACTATTCCACCCTTTAAAGGAACTAGTGATCCAGATGAATATCTTGAATGGAAGCTTAAGATGGAGCGCATCTTTGAAACCAATGAGATGACCGAAGAGAGAAAAGCTGCCCATGCCATTGCTTCGTTCGAAGCCTATGCATCAACATGCTGGGAATCTGACAAGAGGCATCAAAGATGGTGCAATGCAATTCCCGAAGGGGTTTCTAAGCACAAACGCGGAAGAACAAACAAGAAGATAAAGATAGAAGCAAGACAAAACTTGCTTCTTTCGAAAGAACAGTGAGGAACCTGTCTCAAAGCTCAATCAAAAGGGATACAAGGATCACCTATACTATGCAACAATCCTCAAGAGAACATTGCCTCTTGCAAACTGAATGATCAAGAGGAATGTTCAATCGGACTAACCGAAAGCCACAAGTCCTTAAAAGCCCTCACCGGGGTTTTGCTCACGACGGAGACAAGAAGAAATGTGCTCGGCACTTTCATTCAATTCATCAATATTCAAAAACTAGTTCCTTACAATGAAAGGAAACAATGTTTATATAGGAATTACTAAGGGTAAACTAGTAAATAGGTCACAGTTGACCAATAGAAACAAGCCACGCAGGGCTGAGTTAAAATGTGTTCGGCAGACTTTGACTTCGGTAAGCCTTGGCTTCGGTTCTCGATTGTCTGCTCGAACACACACTTGTTGCCTTCGGACACTCAATTATCTTCGAGCTCCTTGTCCTCGGTCACTTTGCCATCGGGCTCAAATCTGAAGATAATGCCTTCGGTTCTTGAGCTCGGCCACTCAGCTTCGGAGCAATTGTTTTCCTTCGGCCAGGCTAAGTGAACGTGCACATCGTGCAGCAGCTTGGCTTGGCTTCTTGTCATCGGTCTCCTCGGTAGATCGAACACTTGATCAGCACGTGTTCGGGCTGCATCATCCTCCCCTTCTTGAGAAGATTTCGTCCTCGAAATCAAGCCCTCCTCGTCCTCCGAAGTTGGACCTACAACACAAGGAACTAAGTCAGCAACATTAAAGGTGTTGGACACGTTATACTCACCAGGGAGGTCGATCACGTAGGCATTGTTGTTGATCTTGGTCAACACTTGAAATGGACCATCCCCTCGAGGAGCCAACTTTCCTTTCCTTTGGTTCGGGAAGCGTTCCTTTCGGAAGTGAACCCAAACCCAATCTCCCTTCTTTAATTCAAACTTTTTACGCCCCTTGTTTTTCTTTAAGGCAACCTTTGCATAGGCCTCCTCGAGGTTCTTCTTCACCTTTGCATGCAATTCGATCAAAGCAGCTGCTCGTCGAGTACCTTCAAAATCAAGAACATAATCTCGAGGCAATGGGGTTAAATCAAGTGGAATCAAAGGATTAAAGCCATACACACATTCAAACGGGGTCATGTTGATCATTCTATGCACCGTTCGATTGTATGCAAATTCCATCATGGGCAACCGATCAGCCCAGTTTCCAACCTTCCCTTTGGTCATTGCCCGAAGCAACGATCCCAAGGTTCGGTTAACTACCTCGGTCTGTCCATCAGTCTGAGGATGGTGAGACGTCGAGAATAGTAGCTTGGTGCCGAGGGCACCCCACAAACACTTCCAAAAATGACTCAAGAACTTCGAGTCTCGATCACTCACAATAGTACGAGGTACACCATGCAATTTTAACACGTTAGAAACAAACAATGTAGCTACATGTTGTGCATCATCGCACTTTTTGCAAGGAATAAAGTGAGCCATTTTTGAAAAACGGTCAACCACAACGAAGATGCTATCATGTCCTCCCCCCGACCTCGGTAACCCCAAGACAAAGTCCATGGATATATCAACCCAAGGTCGATCAGGCACAGGCAACGGGGTGTACAAACCATGAGGGTTGGACTTCGATTTTGCTTTCTTGCAAACGAGACAAGCGTTGCAAAGCTTTTCCACATCTCGTCGCATTTTGGGCCAATGGAACTGCTCGGTCAAGATACCAAGAGTTTTATCGACACCGAAGTGTCCCATCAGTCCACCTGAGTGAGCTTCTCGAACCAAGAGCTCTCTCCACGATGACACTGGCACACAAACCCTCCCATTTTTGAAGAGGTAGCCATCATGCCACTGCTATTTCTCAACCTTTCGGCCACTCAAGATTGCGTCTCGAACACATTTCAGCTTGGGATCGTCCTCGTACATCGACTTGATGCTTTCGAATCCCATGAGCCTAGAGGCGAGAGTGGTCGCTAAGGAAAATTTCCTTGATAGCTGATGTAGGAAATCAAATGCGGAAAGTAAAAAGATAAAGAACGAGACGTAACTCAATCTCTAATCCCAAGTAGCAACGGAGAACTTGTTCTGTTACACCCCGAGAGAAGGACAAGAACACCTACGCTATGCAACTACCCTCGAGCTAACGCGAGCACGCAAGTAGAATGGTCGGAGAGGAAGAGTATTCATCTAGATCCGCTAGAAGAACTACAAGTCCCAAAACAAAGGGTTTCATTCAATAACCAAGAGCCTTGCTCATGTTCAACATTCATTAATCATCAATAATAAACTAAGTTCAAAATAGGCTAAGCATGGCTATTTATAGTGTTTCCCAAGCTTGCACAATGGCTAAAATACCCTTACTAATAAGGTTCACAAAATAGGCCACGTAGGGAAAAACGGTAAAATAAACATAGGCCTTCACAGCTGGGAGGGGCGCCTGGGATCTGGGAGGGGCGCCTGGGAATGCTGTCATCTAGGCGGGGCACCTGGCTTGGCCTTCAGCTAGGCGGGGCGCCTGGAATCAGGCGGGGCGCCTGTGCACTTTCAGCTGCTTAGGCAGTGAGCTTGCCAGGCGGGGCGCCTGGCTCTGCTGGGCTCTCTTCTTCCTTAGGCGTGAGGCCTAGTTTGAGCACCCGGAATGGCTTCCACTCGCTTCCTTCCTCAAGTCCTCTCCTCTCCAAGTATAAATGCACTTCTTGGACATCCTTGGCTTGGCTCCGAGTGAATGGTCTCCTTGTGGTGGATTGCCCGGCATCATCCTCCCCTTCTTGAGAAGATTTCGTCCTCGAAATCGAGACATCATCATCCACGACCACTTCATTACCTACATCCAAAGGAACCAAGTCACAAACATTGAAACTATTAGAAACTTGATACTCACTTGGCAAGTCGACCACATAGGCGTTGTTGTTTATCTTTGAAAGCACTTGGAATGGGCCATCTCCACGGGGTGCTAACTTTCCTTTTCTAATGCTTGGAAACCTTTCTTTCCGGAAGTGCACCCACACATAGTCACCCTTCTTGAGTTCCACCTTCTTGCGTCCCTTGTTCTTCTTAGAGGCTACCTTTGCATAGGCTTCCTCCAAGTTCTTCTTCGCCTTAGCATGTATTTCCATCAAAGCCTTGGCTCTAGTTTTACCTTCAAAATTAACAACCATTTCCCTTGGCAAAAGGGTTAGATCAAGGGGAATCAAGGGGTTAAAACCATACACACACTCGAATGGAGTCATACCAATCATCCGATGCACGGTTCGATTGTAGGCAAACTCCATAAGAGGTAGCTTATCTATCCAAGTCCCACCCTTACCTCGGGTCATGGCTCTAAGAAGAGCACCCAAGGTTCGGTTCACCACTTCGGTTTGCCCATCGGTTTGGGGGTGGTGGGACGAAGAAAACAAGAGTTTGGTGCCAAGGGCACCCCATAAACTCCTCCAAAAATGACTTAGGAACTTAGTGTCCCTATCACTCACTATGGTTTGAGGCACACCATGCAATTTCAAGATATTATCAATAAACAAGGTAGCAACATGTTGTGCATCATCACATTTACGACATGGAATGAAATGCGCCATTTTGGAGAACCTATCCACGACAACATAAATGCTATCATGGCCCCCCCTAGTCCTTGGTAATCCCATCACAAAATCCATCGAGATATCCAACCATGGACTAGTAGGTACGGGGAGTGGGGTATACAAACCATGGGGGTTCGACTTGGACTTAGCAACCTTGCATTCAAGACAAGAGTTGCAAAGTTTCTCAACATGAGTCCCCATTTTTGGCCAATGGAATTGTTCCCGAAGGATGGCCAAAGTCTTGTCCCGACCAAAATGACCCATGAGTCCTCCACAATGTGCCTCTCGCACAAGCAATTCCCTCCATGAGGACTCGGGTATGCACACTTTACCATTTTTAAAGATATATCCATTAACCCATTGGTATTTCTCAACTCTCTCCCCCTTCTCTAGAGCGTCAAGGACACTCTTTAGCTTTGGGTCATGAGCATACATCAATTTAATGCTCTCAAACCCCATGAGCTTAGAGGTGAGAATGGTGGCTAGAGCAAACTTTCTCGAAAGCGCATCCGCCACAACATTGTCCTTCCCTTTCTTATATTGAATCACATAGGGAAAGGACTCAATGAATTCAACCCACTTGGCATGCCTCTTATTGAGCTTCTCTTGGCCTCTCAAATGCTTGAGTGACTCATGGTCACTCTTGATTACAAACTCACGAGGCCAAAGATAGTGTTGCCAATGGGCAAGGGCTCTCACAAGGGCATACAACTCCTTGTCATATGTAGAATAGTTCAAGGAAGCCCCTTTCAATTTCTCACTAAAGTAGGCGATGGGTTTGCTATCTTGCATTAATACACCACCAATTCCCACCCCCGAGGCATCACATTCAACCTCAAATGCCTTTCCGAAGTCGGGCAATTGCAATAGAGGGGCGGTACTCAACCTACTTTTCAATTCATGGAAGGCCTTCTCTTGAGGCTCTCCCCAAACAAACGGTTGGTCTTTCTTCACCAATTCGGTGAGTGGAGCGGCAATGGAGCTAAAGTCCCTCACAAATCGCCTATAAAAGCTTGCGAGACCATGAAAGCTCCTCACTTGAGTCACGGTAGTAGGAGTAGGCCAATCACGTATGGCCTCTACCTTAGACTCATCCACCTCCACTCCTTGAGCACTCACAACAAACCCAAGGAAGACCACCTTCGCAACACCAAAGGCACACTTTTTAAAATTAGCATAGAGCTTTTCGGCTCTCAACTTCTCAAGCACTAGCCTAAGGTGTTCAACATGGTCGTCTATTGATTTGCTATATATCAATATATCGTCAAAATAGACGACCACAAACTTGTTGATGAATGGCTTTAGAACATGGTTCATTAGCCTCATGAAAGTGCTAGGTGCATTGGAGAGCCCAAAGGGCATCACCAACCATTCATAGAGACCAAATTTGGTCTTGAATGCGGTTTTCCACTCATCAC
Organism: Petunia x hybrida; assembly: GCA_037355625.1. Taxonomy (NCBI): domain Eukaryota; kingdom Viridiplantae; phylum Streptophyta; class Magnoliopsida; order Solanales; family Solanaceae; genus Petunia; species Petunia x hybrida. Next base: position 60,931 of record JBBBVM010000458.1, read on the forward strand.
CCGGGTTTCATCCGGATTTGATGGTAGCCAGACTTAAGGTCAATTTTGCTAAACACACATGAACCGCTCAATTCATCTAACATATCATCAAGTCGGGGAATAGGATGACGGTACTTTACCGTTATTTTGTTCACGGCCCGACAATCAACACACATTCTCCAAGTGCCGTCCTTTTTGGGAACAAGGATCACGGGCACGGCACAAGGACTCAAGCTTTCCCTTACCAAACCTTTAGTGAGCAATTCATCAACTTGCTTTTGCAATTCCCTTGTATCCTCCGGGTTGCTCCTATAGGCCGGTTTGTTTGGGATTTGGGATCCCGGGACAAAGTCTATTTGATGCTCAATGCCCCTCAAAGGAGGCAATCCATCCGGCATTTCATCCGGGAACATGTCACCAAAATCCTTCAAAACATTCCCAAACACACTAGGCAAAGGGTTAGAAGAAAAATCACAATTAGAGTTAAGGGTCATACCTTTGTGCACTAGGCATAGGAGAAACTTGGTGCCATCATTACCTTTCAAGAGCTCGCCCGGTTGCATCATGGCACACATGCCACCGGTAGATGAAGTAGGTGGGATTGCCACCATGCTTTTGGACAAAGGGCTAGTCTCAATGAGTGACTTAGCCTTTGCCACCTCCCTCAACTCCTTCATTTTCTTGTAGTCATCACTTACTTGCTTAGGAGTGAGAGGTTTAAGCACAAATCTCTTCCCTTCATGTTTGACCGTGTAAGTGTTGACACGACCATCATGCACCACTTGCCTATCGAATTGCCATGGCCTCCCTAAGAGTAGGTGGCATGCTTGCATAGGCACAACGTCAAACAAATGCTCATCGACATAACTACCCATTCTAAACTTGATCATGGCTTGTTTCATTACCTTAAGCTCTCCACATTCACTAAGCCATTGTAACCGGTAAGGTTTAGGATGCTTCATGGTATTCAACTTCAATTGAGCCACTAGTGATTGACTCACTACATTTGCACAACTTCCGGAATCAATTATCATAGAGCAAACAACATCTTTGACCCGGCACCTAGCATGGAAAAGATTTTCTCTTTGCAAGGTTTCACTATCTTCCACAATCATAGCCCCTAGGCTCCTTCTCACAACCAAGAAAGTATGAGGATCCTCCTCCTCCACCGTGTCATCAAGCAAATCATTCTCCTCTACTCCCTTATCTCCCTCTACTCCCTCTACTCCCTCATCTTCCGATTCACTCTCTTTCTCATATGCATCATTACCAACAACAATCATGGTCCTCTTTGTAGGACATTCCCTAGCAAAGTGACCATAGCCCTTGCACTTGTGGCATTGTATTGAAGAAGAAGTAGGAGCATGTAATTGAGCTTTAGAGTTACCTCCCACATTAGGTGTGTTCTTCTCATACGGCTTTTTCACATCCTTGGTAGCATTTGCACCACTTGTTCCACTTGCACTTGGGAACCTTGCATTTGTAGTAGGAGGCTTCCAATCCTTTGGTTTGCTTGTTGGAGTAGTAGTGCTACTCTTGTAGCGAAGGGATTTCTCCTCCTTGAGCCACTTCTCGGCCTCAACCGCATCTTCACATAGCTTGTAATGATCATCATATTTGTGGAACTTCAATTGTGAAGCTATGTCTCGATTTAAGCCCCCTTTGAAACGGATCATGGCCGTCTCATTGTCTTCATCATCCAAGTCAAGGATCATTCGGATTTGCTCAAATTCATTGAAGTATTCACCAACCGATTTGTATCCTTGCTTCAAATCATATAGACGCCTTTGTTGTTCAACCCGGTATTGGTTAGTCAAGTACTTCTCATCCATCACACGGATCAACTCTTCCCAAGTAAGATTAATAGCCATACCCGTCCTCCTTCTATTCCTCTTCACCGACTCCCACCAAGTAGAAGCAAAAGATTCAAAGGAGGATATTGCATACTTGGTCTTCTTCACATTGGGCATATCATTGGTGTCAAAGATACGCTCCATAGCCAATTTCCAACCAATGTACTCCACCGGGTCACTACTTCCTTTGAAAGAAGGAATAGTGAGCTTCACACTATTAAGATTGTTGTTGTTATCACGACCCCCTTGGAATGGCTCCGGTTGGCCCCCATAGTGATCATCATAAGCAACATAGTCCCTTCTAGCATTCCTCCCTCCATATCCTAAGGGTGGCCCTCGACCTCGGCCTCTACCCCGATCCACATTTCGACCCCAATTCATAGCTTGCCTTGGTTGAAAGTGATCATCAAACCCATACACATCGTCACCATAATCAACTTCCTCCCCTTCTTGAGCCTCAACAACTTGCTCAAGAGGTTGCACATTTCGGACGGGTCTTGGTAGTGGAAAGTTTCTTGGGGGATTATCCAAGATACGGGGAATGCCCGTTCGTTCAATTCTCTCTCGATCCTCCTTTACCCGTTGTTGATTGAGCAATTCAACAACTTGCTCCGGGGTAAAGGTAGGGCTACTTGAGCCTTCACCGGTCTCAATTTGGACACTCGGGGTCCCCTTTTCAATTGGGACACTCGGGGTCCCATGTTCACCTTGAGTACTCGAGGCTCCCTTTTCAAGAGAGTCAATCCTTTGGTTCATGAGGTCCATCTTGGCAAGAAGATTAGCCAAGGCCTCCTTAATGAAATCTTGACCTTCGTTGGCCACTGTACCTACAAAGAAAGAAACAAGAGTTAGTTAAAACACCTCACTCGCTCCCTCACTTGTGTTCACTCGGATCACTCTTTTGGGTGGCGGTGGATATTTCACTCAACTTGTAGTTCCAAAGCTTCACGTAGGTGATTAGCAACTCCTCAACTCAACTAAACTATTCACGAGTCACGCACACTCCGGGGTGAGTGGAGTTAATGGGACTCAATGAACGCTAGGCACTTTGAAGTGAAGGACTTGAGTTAAAAGATTCTACGCTTTTCCTTAGAAGTCTACTCTCCTTGCTAGGCACGATTCACTTAAGAGCAATCAAAGGGTTAGCACTATTCAAGTAGATCGGTTACTCAAATTAGTACTAACTAGATGGTATGTTATCAAACAAAGGGAAATACCTACGAAAATCTACCCGAAACAATACGTTCAGCACCCAGGAGGGGCGCCTGAAACTCAGGTGGGGCGCCTAGTCTGTGCTGTATTCCAGGCGGGGCTCCTGGGTCTAGGCGGGGCGCCTGAGACTTAGGCAGTAGCCAAGTCAGGCGGGGCGCCTGGCTTAGGCGGGGCGCCTGGCCTGAAGCCTTTTCCAACTCGTTCCAAACTCGTTTCAAGTCGATTTTCAAGCCTCAAATCCGATGTTTTCAACTTGTTTTCACAATCCAAAGATACCCAAAGTTGTTTTTGATCTTCCTTAACAAAACCCAATCAAATTTTCAATCAAACAATCAATCAAATCATGATTCAATCTCAAGAACTCAAGAACACAAGGGTTTAACAAAAGGGTTTCAACAAGGATTGTGATTCATCAAAGAAGGTGTTATACATGTTCAAATCCCACAAAATTGGTACCAAATTGTTTGTTTTTCAATGAAGATCAATCCCCAATAACAAGTTTCCAATCAAACATCAATCCAACCCAAGAATCAAGCCAAAATTCATCAAGAACAAGTTCTTCAAGGGTTTAAGGGGTTTTGGGGTTTCAATTTTTCAAACTTCACCAATTCCAACAATTTTGGTACCCAAGTAACGGGAATTCAATCACGATCAAGAATCCATAACACCCATATCACAAATCATCCAAATCAACAAGTTACACCAAATTTATGTATTTTTCAATTTTTCAATTTTTTTTGCAATTTTCTCCTTTCTAATAACTTCAACAACAAGAAAAACTAAAAGAGGATACTAGGCATGAAGAATCAAGGGTCGGGGGTTTGTAGAAACAAAACCCGAGCCTTGCTCTGATACCAAACTGATGTAGGAAATCAAACGCGGAAAGTAAAAAGATAAAGAACGAGACGTAACTTGATCTCTAATCCCAAGTAGCAACGGAGAACTTGTTCCGTTACACCCCGAGAGAAGGACAAGAACACCTACGCTATGCAACTACCCTCGAGCTAACGCGAGCACGCAAGTAGAATGGTCGGAGAGGAAGAGTATTCATCTAGATCCGCTAGAAGAACTACAAGTCCCAAAACAAAGGGTTTCATTCAATAACCAAGAGCCTTGCTCATGTTCAACATTCATTAATCATCAATAATAAACTAAGTTCAAAATAGGCTAAGCATGGCTATTTATAGTGTTTCCCAAGCTTGCATAATGGCTAAAATACCCTTACTAATAAGGTTCACAAAATAGGCCACGTAGGGCAAAACGGTAAAATAAACATAGGCCTTCACAGCTGGGAGGGGCGCCTGGGATCTGGGAGGGGCGCCTGGGAATGCTGTCATCTAGGCGGGGCGCCTGGCTTCAGGCGGGGCGCCTGGCTTGGCCTTCAGCTAGGCGGGGCGCCTGGAATCAGGCGGGGCGCCTGTGCACTTTCAGCTCCTTAGGCAGTGAGCTTGCCAGGCGGGGCGCCTGGCTCTGCTGGGCTCTCTTCTTCCTTAGGCGTGAGGCCTAGTTTGAGCACCCGGAATGGCTTCCACTCGCTTCCTTCCTCAAGTCCTCTCCTCTCCAAGTATAAATTCACTTCTTGGACATCCTTGGCTTGGCTCCGAGTGAATGGTCTCCTTGTGGTGGATTGCCCGGCATCAATAGCGCATCGGCCACAACATTATCTTTTCCCTTTTTGTAATGAATTACATAGGGAAAGCTTTCAATAAATTCAACCCACTTGGCATGTCTTCGATTCAATTTCTCCTGACCTCGGAGATGTTTCAAGGACTCATGATCACTCTTGATCACAAACTCTCAAGGCCACAAATAATGCTGCCAATGGGCGAGTGCTCGAACGAGGGCATACAATTCCTTGTCGTACGTGGAGTAGTTCAAGGTTGCACCCTTAAGCTTTTCGCTAAAGTAAGCGATCGGCTTCGAGTCTTGCATCAGCACTCCTCCGATCCCAACTCCAGACGCATCACACTCGACTTCGAATGCTTTGCCGAAGTCAGGGAGTTGCAACAACGGGGCAGAACAAAGCCTCCGCTTCAACTCTTGGAAAGCCCTCTCTTGGGACTCTCCCCACACAAATGGATTGTCTTTCTTCACCAGCTCGGTTAAAGGAGCTGCCACGGTGCTAAAGTCACGAACAAACCTTCGGTAAAAGCTAGCTAAGCCATGGAAGCTACGAACTTGTGATACCGAGGTTGGAGTTGGCCAATCTTTGATGGCTTCGATTTTTGATTCGTCGACTTCGACACCATTAGCACTGACAACAAATCCAAGAAAGACTACACGATCGACACCAAAGGCGCATTTCTTGAAGTTGGCATACAACTTCTCTTCTCGAAGCTTTTCGAGCACTTGCCTTAGGTGTTCGATATGTTCATCCACGGTTCTGCTATAAACAAGTATGTCATCGAAATAAACGACAACGAACTTGTTTATGAACGGTTTGAGCACATGGTTCATCAGTCGCATGAATGTGCTCGGTGCATTGGATAAGCCAAAAGGCATTACCAACCATTCATATAGATCGAATTTGGTCTTGAATGCGGTTTTCCACTCGTCCCCGGGTTTCATTCGGATCTGGTGGTAACCGGACCTGAGGTCTATCTTCGAAAAGCATGAAGAACCACTTAACTCATCTAGCATGTCATCTAATCGAGGGATAGGATGACGATACTTTACCGTTATTTTGTTGACTGCTCGAAAGTCAACACATATTCGCCATGTTCCATCCTTCTTCGGGACAAGGATAACTGGAACGGTGCAAGGACTCAAGCTCTCTCGAACGAGGCCCTTGTTTAGCAATTCATCAACCTGCCGTTGGAGCTCTTTGGTGTCTTCGGGATTACACCGGTATGCAGGTTTGTTAGGGATTTGAGACCCTGGTACGAAGTCAATTTGGTGCTCGATTCCCCTCAACGGAGGTAATCCACCTGGCATTTCCTCGGGAAACATGTCCTCGAAGTCCTGCAAAACTTTACGAACAAACAAAGGCAAAGGGTTATCATTAGAAAAATCGTCATTAGAGTTTAGAAGGATACCCTTGTGCACGAGGCAAATCATCATCTGACCGTGGTCGTTGCCTCGTAAGATCTCACCGGGTTGCATGATTGCACAAAGTCCTTTCACTTCGGTCGGTGAGTTTGTCTCTTCGGGCCCCAATTTTGCTCCCATCGGAAGCTTAGCTTTGGCCGCTTCTTTCAATTCTTTCATCCGTTTATAGTCCTCGGTGACTTGTTTTGGAGACAAGGGTTTGAGTACGAAACTCTTCCCATCAAGCTTCACAGTGTAAGTGTTGGATCTGCCATTGTGAATAGCTGTTCGATCATACTGCCATGGTCGACCCAATAGCAAATGACAAGCTTGCATCGGAACCACATCGAATATCATTTCATCTTGATACTCTCCGATTTTGAACTTGATCCACACTTGTTTGACAACTCTCAATTCTCCACACTCATTCAGCCATTGTAACTTGTAAGGGTGGGGATGCTTCATCGTAGGTAATCCCATTTGTGAAACCAAAGTTTGGCTCACTACATTGGCACAACTACCGGAATCAATGATCATCGAACACACCTTTCCCCTCACTCGACATCGGGCATGAAAGAGGTTTTCTCTTTGGTTGTCCTCTTCTTCAAGAGTCATGCAGCTCAAATTCCTTCGAACCACAAGAAACATTTCCGGATGATCAGCTTCGGCAGCCTCATGATCATCATCAACTTCAGCTCGATCAGTCTCCTCGATATTTTCCTCCTCGGTGTCACTCGCTTGCTCATGGACGGTTCCATCTTCGAGCAGAAGCATAACCTTGCGAGTTGGACACTCTTTTGCCATGTGACCATAACCTTTGCATTTATGACACTGAATGTTTGAAGCACTTGGAGAGTTTAGTTGCACTTTACCTCCCACTTCTCTTGGTTGGTTACCGGTCACACCTCTTTCGAAGGGTCTCTTCGAATCTTGAACAGTGTTAGCACTTGCTTGGTTTGGACTCTTCCATTCTTTACCTCGGTTCAAAGGAGTAGAAGTAGTGACTCCTCGATACCGGTTTGCCTTATCGTCCTTCACCAATTTTTCAGCTTCGGTGGCAGCATCAAACAAATCTCCCAACGTGTGGTACACGTGGAGTCTCAACTGAGATGACACATCCCTAGCCAAGCCATTTTTGAATCGGATAATGGCTTGCTCTTCGTCTTCGACCAGATCAAGATTCAATCGAACCTTTTCAAATTCATCGTGGTACTCTTGAACTGACTTGGACCCTTGTTTCAGCTCATACAATTTTTGCATTTGAGTTTGCCTGTACTTGGCACTCAAATACTTAGCATCCATTGCTCTTCTCAATTGTGGCCAAGTATTGACTTCGGGATAGTCATTCCTTCGTCTATGCCTCTTGTCAGATTCCCACCACGTTGATGCATAAGCTTCGAACGAAGCAATGGCATGGGCAGCTTTCCTCTCATCGGTCATCTCATTGGTTTCAAAGATGCGCTCCATTTTAAGCTTCCATTCAAGATACTCATCGGGATCACTAGTTCCTTTAAAGGGTGGAATAGTGATCTTGACACTGTTCAAGTTTGAGTCTCGAACACCACGAACCTGTTCGACATACTCATCATTTCGATCATCAGCCTCACGCTCAAGATTTCTTTCAACATTTGCGCCTCGGCCTCGACCTCGAAAATTTCCACGACCTCGGTGAGCTTGCCTTCGTTGAGCGAAGCGGCTCACGCTCATATTCGTCCTCGGGAAATTCCTCTTCATCAACCCCTTCGGCAACTGCTCCAAGATCTCTTCGGGCCACTGGAGGTGGTATTCTTTCTCCTCGGGGAATGTCCAAGTTTTGATAAGCAGCTTGGGGATTGCCCAAGTTTTGATAAGCAGCTTGGGGATTGCCCAAGTTAAGTTCTCTTCGAATTGCTTCACTTGTCAACTGATGTTGTCGTACAAGCTCAGCATACAGCTCAGGTTTCATCGGAGTGGATTGGCTAGTTCCAGCGCCAGACCCATTCATGGCCATGGACGCGTTTCCCTGCTCGAGGTTAGCTACTCGAGCACTCACTCCTCTTACTTCGGCACTGATGCCTTGTATCGCAGCCATGAGATCGGCTAACGACAACTCGGGCTTCTCAATGCTTTTGCCATCGTTTCCAGCCATGGTACCTGCACAAGTCAAAGATCAAACAAATGTTAGGGTTAGAAATCACCTCACACACTCCCTCACCTTTGATGGGTGGCACTCGGGTCCACTCAATTTATGGGTTCGGTTTTTGATCACTCAAGGACTTGTAACAGTGGCCCGTCTGATTGATCGGTCCTCTAAGATCCTTCAAGTTCGACAATAGTCACTGCCTCTTCGGGAAGAGTGAAGTGATGTTCGACTCGATGGAACGGACGCTTTTTAACTGAGCTCGGGGAGTCAAAGAATTTCTACGAAAGTTTGGACTTCGGTCACCCCTTCGCACGAGTTTCCTATCAGCTCAAAAGAGTTAGTACGACCTCGAGTAGGACAATTACTCAAAAGATCCACCAACTAGAATTTTGACACGAAAGAAAGTGAGAACCTAGGAGAATCTACCCTTTGATTCCCTTTTGGAATCTTTTTCGACCACACCCACTCCTGTCCGTACAAGAGTGGTCCCTCCTTGGTACGGATAGGGTTTTACCTTATCCTCTTTCCTTCTTCAGCCGACAATTTTCACCTGGGGTTTTGATGTTAAAATTTTAACCCCTTTCTTCTTCAATGGAACAGTGACCTTGCTCCGGCGTACGGACACAACAACTTCGGTTCACTGACCACGAGTTTCAACAGATCTGAGTTGCTCTTTCGACTTCGGTTCCAAACAACAACGGAGGAAATCAAACGAAGTTCTTCGAACTAAAAATCAGCTCATTCGTGTCGTACACTGTTACGATTTTGTAACAATTTTCCGGTGTACGGACTACGATTTAAACTCAGAACTTCGAATTTTAAGCAGCAAATAAACCCAAATCACTCAAGAACCACCAATCTTCATCGGTTTCTTCCAAACACAGTGGGGTTCGAGTTCAGTCACCAATGAAGCTCAAACAGTCCAAAAATTCACCAAGAAACCCTAGTCACGAAATTGGTACGTCGGGTACTTGTTGGATTCGGAATTCGATGGTGAACAAGAATCAATGGTTGTTTATCCCAAACAACCAACAATCAAACATAATTTTTGAATTTTCTTTTTAACACTTTTTTTTTTTTTTTGTAAAATAACAACACCAACAGTAACAAAACCAAGAACACGAAAAGGAAAACAAAGACACAAAATCGCACGAAGATAATGAACAGGATTGAGGTTGTAAGAACAAACTCAAGCCGTGCTCTGATACCAAGATGGTGCAATGCAATTCCCGAAGGGGTTGCTAAGCACAAACGCGGAAGAACAAACAAGAAGATAAAGATAGAAGCAAGACAAAACTTGCTTCTTTCGAAAGAACAGTGAGGAACCTGTCTCAAAGCTCAATCAAAAGGGATACAAGGATCACCTATACTATGCAACAATCCTCAAGAGAACATTGCCTCTTGCAAACTGAATGATCAAGAGGAATGTTCAATCGGACTAACCGAAAGCCACAAGTCCTTAAAAGTCCTCACCGGGGTTTTGCTCACGACGGAGACAAGAAGAAATGTGCTCGGCACTTTCATTCAATTCATCAATATTCAAAAACTAGTTCCTTACAATGAAAGAAAACAATGTTTATATAGGAATTACTAAGGGTAAACTAGTAAATAGGTCACAGTTGACCAATAGAAACAAGCCACGCAGGGCTGAGTTAAAATGTGTTCGGCAGACTTTGACTTCGGTAAGCCTTGGCTTCGGTTCTCGATTGTCTGCTCGAACACACACTTGTTGCCTTCGGACACTCAATTATCTTCGAGCTCCTTGTCCTCGGTCACTTTGCCATCGGGCTCAAATCTGAAGATAATGCCTTCGGTTCTTGAGCTCGGCCACTCAGCTTCGGAGCAATTGTTTTCCTTCGGCCAGGCTAAGTGAACGTGCACATCGTGCAGCAGCTTGGCTTGGCTTCTTGTCATCGGTCTCCTCGGTAGATCGAACACTTGATCAGCACGTGTTCGGGCTGCATCAAAAGAAAAAATGACTATCCGGTAGTCAATACTTGGCCACAGTTGATGAGAGCAATGGATGCTAAGTATTTAAGTGCCAAGTATAGGCAGACTCAAATGCAAAAGCTCTATGAGCTAAAGCAAGGGTCCAAGTCAGTCCAAGAGTACCATGATGAGTTTGAAAAGGTTCGATTGAATCTTGATCTGGTAGAGGATGAAGAGCAAGCCATTATCCGATTCAAAAACGGCTTAGCTCGGGATGTGTCATCTCAATTGAGGCTCCACGTGTATCACACGTTGGAAGATCTGTTCGATGCTGCCAACGAAGCTGAAAAATTGGTAAAGGACGATAAGGAAAACCGGTATCGAGGAGTCACTACTTCTACTCCCTTGAACCGAGGTAAAGAATGGAAGAGTCCAAACCAAACAGGTACCAACACTGTTCGAGAATCGAAGAGACCCTTAGAGAGGGGTGTGACCGTTAACCAGTCAAGAGAAGTGGGAGGTAAAGTTCAACTCAACTCTCCTAGTGCTTCAAATATTCAGTGTCATAAATACAAGGGTTATGGTCACATGGCAAAAGAGTGTCCAACTCGCAAAGTTATGCTTCTGCTCGAAGATGGAACCGTCCATGAGCAAGCGAGTGACACCGAAGAGGAATTTATCGAGGAGACTGACCGAGCTGAAGGTGATGATGATCGCGAAGCTACCGAAGCTGATCATCCGGAAATGTTTCTTGTGGTTCGAAGGAATTTGAGCTGCATAACCCTTGAAGAAGAGGACAACCAAAGAGAAAACCTCTTTCATGCCCGATGTCGCGTGAGGGGAAAGGTGTGTTCGATGATCATTGATTCTGGTAGTTGTGCAAATGTGGTGAGCCAAACTTTGGTCTCACAAATGGGACTAACTACTTTGAAGCATCCCCACCCTTACAAGTTACAATGGCTGAGTGAGTGTGGAGAATTGAGAGTTGTCAAACAAGTGTGGATCAAGTTCAGAATCGGAGAGTATCAAGATGAAATGATATTCGATGTGGTGTCGATGCAAGCCTGTCATTTGCTATTGGGTCCACCATGGCAATATGACCGTACAGCTGTTCACAATGGCAGATTCAACACTTATACTGTCAAGCTCGATGGGAAGAGTTTCATACTCAAACCCTTGTCTCCAAAACAAGTCACCGAGGACTATAAACGGATGAAAAAATTGAAAGAAGCGGCCAAAGCTAAGCTTCCGATGGGAGCAAAATTGGGGGCCGAAGAGACCAACTCGCCCGAAGTGAAGGGAATCTGTGCAATCATGCAACCGGGTGAGTTACTACGAGGCAACGACAACGATCAGATGATGATTTGCCTTGTGCACAAGGGTATCTTTCTCAACTCTAATGATGAACTTTCTAATGATAACCCTTTGCCTAGTGCTGTACAAAGTGTTTTGCAGGACTTTGGAGACATGTTCCCTGAAGAAATGCCAGGTAGATTACCTCCGTTGAGAGGAATCGAGCACCAAATTGACTTCGTACCAGGGTCACAAATCCCCAACAAACCTGCATACCGGTGTAATCCCGAAGACACCAAAGAGCTCCAAAGGCAGGTTGATGAGTTGTTGAACAAGGGCCTTGTTCGAGAGAGCTTGAGTCCATGCGCCGTTCCTGCTATACTTGTCCCAAAGAAAGATGGAACATGGCGAATGTGTGTTGATTGCCGAGCAGTCAACAAAATAACGGTAAAGTATCGTCATCCTATCCCTCGATTAGATGACATGCTAGACAAGTTAAGTGGTTCTTCATGCTTTACGAAGATAGACCTCAGGTCCGGTTACCACCAAATCCGAATGAAACCCGGAGACGAGTGGAAAACCGCATTCAAGACCAAGTTTGGTCTCTATGAATGGTTGGTAATGCCTTTTGGCTTATCCAATGCACCGAGCACATTCATGCGACTGATGAACCATGTGCTCAAGCCATTCATAAATAAGTTTGTTGTCGTTTATTTCGATGACATACTTGTTTATAGCAAATCTGTGGATGAACATGTTGAACACCTAAGGCTAGTGCTTGATAAGCTTAGAGAAGAGAAGTTGTATGCTAACTTCAAGAAATGTGCCTTTTGTGTCAAGCGAGTAGTCTTTCTTGGATTCGTTGTCAGTGCTAATGGTGTTGAAGTCGACGAGTCAAAAGTCGAAGCCATCAAAGATTGGCCAACTCCAACCTCGGTATCACAAGTTCGTAGCTTCCATGGCTTAGCTAGCTTTTACCGAAGGTTTGTTCGTGACTTTAGCACCGTGGCAGCTCCTTTAACCGAGCTGGTGAGAAAGACCATCCATTTGTGTGGGGAGAATCCCAAGAGAGGGCTTTCCAAGAGTTGAAACGGAGGCTTTGCTCTGCCCCGTTGTTGCAACTCCCTGACTTCGGCAAAGCATTCGAAGTCGAGTGTGATGCATCTGGAGTTGGGATCGGAGGAGTGCTGATGCAAGAATCGAAGCCAATCGCTTATTTTAGCGAAAAGCTTAAGGGTGCGACTTTGAATTACTCTACGTATGACAAAGAGTTGTATGCCCTCGTTCGAGCACTCGTCCATTGGCAGCATTATTTGTGGCCTCGAGATTTTGTGATCAAGAGTGATCATGAGTCTTTGAAGCATCTCCGAGGTCAGGAGAAATTGAACCGAAGACATGCCAAGTGGGTTGAATTCATTGAGAGCTTTCCCTATGTAATTCATTACAAAAAGGGTAAAGAGAATGTTGTGGCCGATGCGCTATCAAGGAAATTTGCCTTAGCGACCACTCTCGCCTCTAGGCTCATGGGATTTGAAAGCATCAAGTCGATGTACGAGGACGATCCCAAGCTGAAATGCGTTCGTGACGCAATCTTGAGTGGCCGAAGGGTTGAGAAATATCAATGGCATGTAGGCTACCTCTTCAAGAATGGGAGGGTTTGTGTGCCAGTGTCATCGTGGAGAGAGCTCTTAGTTCGAGAAGCTCACTCTGGTGGACTGATGGGACACTTCGGTGTCGACAAAACTCTTGGCATCTTGACCGAGCAGTTCCATTGGCCCAAAATGCGACGAGATGTGGAAAAGCTTTGCAACGCTTGTCTCGTTTGCAAGAAAGCTAAATCGAAGTCCAACTCTCATGGTTTGTACACCCCGTTACCTGTGCCTGATCGACCTTGGATTGATATATCCATGGACTTTGTCTTGGGGTTACCAAGGTCGGGGGGAGGACATGATAGCATCTTCGTTGTGGTTGACCGTTTTTCAAAAATGGCTCACTTTATTCCTTGCAAGAAGTGTGATTATGCACAACATGTAGCTACATTGTTTGTTTCTAATGTGTTGAAATTGCATGGTGTACCTCGTACTATTGTGAGTGATCGAGACTCAAAATTCTTGAGTCATTTTTGGAAGTGTTTATGGGGTGCCCTCGGCACCAAGCTACTATTCTCGACGTCTCACCATTCTCAGACTGATGGACAGACCGAGGTAGTTAACCGAACCTTGGGATCTTTGCTTCGAGCATTGACCAAAGGGAAGGTTGGAAACTGGGCTGATCGTTTGCCCATGATGGAGTTTGCATAGAATCGAACGGTGCATCGAATGATCAACATGACCCCGTTTGAATGTGTGTATGGTTTTAATCCTTTGATTCCACTTGATTTAACCCCATTGCCTCGAGATTCTGTTCTTGATTTTGAAGGTACTCGACGAGCAGCTGCGTTGATCGAATTGCACGCAAAGGTGAAGAAGAACCTCGAGGAGGCCTATGCAAAGGTTGCCTTAAAGAAAAACAAGGGGCGTAAAAAGCTGGAATTAAATAAGGGAGATTGGGTTTGGGTTCACTTCCGAAAGGAACGCTTCCCGAACCAAAGGAAAGGAAAGTTGGCTCCTCGAGGGGATGGTCCATTTCAAGTGTTGACCAAGATCAACAACAATGCTTACGTGATCGACCTCCCTGGTGAGTATAACGTGTCCGACACCTTTAATGTTGCTGACTTAGTTCCTTGTGTTGTAGGTCAAACTTCGGAGGACGAGGAGGGCTCGATTTCGAGGACGAAATCTTCTCAAGAAGGGGAGGATGATGCAGCCCGAACACGTGCTGATCAAGTGTTCGATCCACCGAGGAGACCGATGACAAGAAGCCAAGCCAAGCTGCTGCACGATGTGCACATTCACTTAGCCTGGCCGAAGGAAAACAATTGCTCCGAAGCTGAGTGGCCGGGCTCAAGAACCGAAGGCATTATCTTCAGATTTGAGCCCGAAGGCAAAGTGACCGAGGACAATGAGCTCGAAGACAATTGAGCGTCCGAAGACAACGAGTTCGAGCAAGCAACCGAGCACCGAAGTTAAGGCCGCCGAACACAAACTTGTCTCAGCCCTGCGTGACTTGTTCTTATTAGTCACTTGTGACTATTTACTACTTTACCCTTAGTGTAGCCTATAAATAGTCCATTTCATTTCATTGTAAGATATACAGTTTTGAGTTTATGAAAAACATAGCAAGTGCTATTGTGAGTCTCCGATGGAGCCGAACCCCGACGTGGGCTTTTAAAGAACTTGTGTCAATCGATGTTACTCGTTTGAACAATTTCTTCTTGATCATTCAATTTGCAAGAAGCGGGTCTTTCTTGAGGATTGTTGCATAGTATAGGTGCGTCTTGATTTCCCTTATATCGAGCTTGAGACAGGTTCCTCACTGTTCTTTCGAATCGAAGCAAGATTTGTCTTGCTTCTATCTTTACTTTCTTGTTGATTTTCTTCCGCGTTTCGTGTTTAGCATTTCCTTCGGGTTTGCTTGCACCAAGACATTACGTCTACATTTTGAGATGATTTTGGCCTCTTGTATTTGTAAAATAAAATGGACAAATGATGCTGGATAGGCCTTGTTTTATTTTACTTTGAATTTTTGTATCTAGGCAAAGTGATGACAATTTGGTATAATTTATTTTTACAAAGTAGTTTGGCTCACTTGTAAGTAAATGAAGACAGATTGTCTTGTTTTTATTTTTGGGGGATTTAAAAAAATACACAGACATCCTATTTTATTTACATGGCTCTACCCATTATATTTATACCGATAACTTATTTACACTCTATACCCATTAGCTAATTACCTTCTTATTTTGATGCATAAAACAAGGAACTCAAGTTCCTCTCTCTCCTCATATCTTGTATTTTTTTCTCCTTTTTTTTGTCATTCTTTTATTATTCTTTTCTCCTTCCCCACTTCCACTATTCTTGTTTTTTTTCCCTTTTTTCTTTTTTTATTCTTTTTTCTTTCTTTTTTCTTTCATTTTTTCTTTATCCTGTTTCTAGCACTATTCATGTCTCCTCATTTTTTTATATTTTTATTTATTTTCTTTCTCCGTAATCTTATAATACTCATTTTTTTAAATTTTTTTTCTTTCTCCAAAAAGGCATACTTTGTTCACAAACACAAAAACTGAAATATTTTATTTGCTCGATAGTACCTCACACTTTATCCAAACATAAAAGGATATACAAAAAGAGTATATGATATACAAAAAAGGTATACTTCTTTAAAAATAATAAAAATTAAAATATTTAAGTGCTCTGAAACATCACGCACTTCGATCTGAACATAATAAGGTATACTGAAAGAGTATACACTATACCAAAAAGGTATACTTTGTTCAAAACAACAAAAACTGAAGTATTTATTCGCTCGGTAGCATCGCACACTTGGATCCAAACATAAAAGGGTATACCAGAAGATGTATACAATATACCAAAAGGGTGTGCAATGTTCAAAACAACAAAAACTGAAATATTTATTCGTTCGGTAGCATCGCACGCTTAGATCCAAACATAAAAGGGTATACCATAAGAGTATACTTTGTTCAAAATAATAAAAATTTATTCGCTCAGTAGCATCGCACACTTGGATCCAAACACAAAAGGGTATACCAGAAGATGTATACAGTATACCAAAAGGGTATACTATGTTCAAAACAACAAAAGCTGAAATATTTATTCGCTCGGTAGCATCGCACACTTGGATCCAAACACAAAAGGGTATACCCGAAGAGTATACAGTATACCAAAAGAATATACTTTGTTGAAAACAACAAAAACTGAAATATTTATTCGCTCGATAGCATCACACACTTGGAGCTAAACATAAAAGGGTATACAGGAAGAGTATACAGTATACCAAAATGGTATACTTTGTTCAAAACAACAAAAACTGAAATATTTATTCGCTCGGTAGCAAAACACACTTGGTTTCAAACACAAAATGGTATACCAGAAGAGTATACAGTATACCAAACGGGTATACTTTGTTCAAAACAATAAAAACTGAAGTATTTATTCGCTCGGTAGCATCGCACACTTGGATCCAAACACAAAAGGGTATACCAGAAGAGTACAGTATACCAAAAGGGTATACTATGTTCAAAACAACAAAAACTAAAATATTTATTCGTTCGGTAGCATCGCACACTTAGATCCAAACATAAAAGGGTATACCAGAAGATGTATACAGTATACCAAAAGGGTATACTATGTTCCAAACAACAAAAGCAGAAATATTTATTCGCTCGGTAGCATCGCACACTTGGAGTCAAATACAAAAGGGTATACCAGAAGAGTATACAGTATAAAAAAAAGGGTATACTTTATTCAAAACAACAAAAACTGAAATATTTATTCGCTCGGTTGCATCGCACACTTGGATCCAAACACAAAAGGGTATACCAGAAGAGTATACAGTATACCAAAAGGGTATACTATGTTCGAAACAACAAAAACTGAAATATTTATTCGCTCGGTAGTACCGCACACTTGGATTGAAATAAAATAAACTTGTTCAAAAATAAGATAACCATTTATTATATAGCATCTCATATTTCGATGCAAACACAAAAAAGGTATACAAAAAGAGTATACGATTTATCAAAAAGGTATACCGTGTTTAAAATAAAATAAAATTTAAAATATCCATTTGTGTGGTATACCGAAAAGGTATATAGTGGTATTGAGACTTAATGTAGTAGTATACCAGTAAGGTATACTGTGTACTACAAAAGTATACATTAAAAAATGTGAAAAGAAATTTTTTTAAATAGGTAACTCACTTGGAAGCTAAGTAGAATGTAATAAGCTCTTTAAGTGTGATTAAATCTTATTTAATATGTACAAATAGCTTATAGTTGCATCTTTAAGAGACATTGATTATCAATAGCATATACTTTTATATGTTTGGGTCTCATTGTGTTATAGAATTTAGTTTTAAGAAAATAGAATTACTTAGCCACAGTTGAACACTGATTAATATAAAAGTAGTAAAATATAAAAATCAAATTAGCCACGGTCTTACGTGGCGAATGTTTATTGGATCTTTAAATCTACAACTTGTTAGCCACGGTTCCAGCAGCGACGGCCGAACCGTGGCTTAAGTAAGTTGTTAGATACGGTAAAACCGTGGCTAAATACTGTAGATAGCCTCAATTAATTAGCTACGGTTTAAACGTGGCTAAAAGCCGAACTTTTGTAATATGGGTAGTCCATGTAAATATTTATGCTAAATTGGGTATGGAGTGAAATAAAGTTTAAAATGGGTAAAAATATGTAATATTTTATAAAATATGGGCATGTAGTGTAAAAAGCCCTTTATTATTTACTTTGAACTTTTGTATATGAGCAAAGTAATGACGATTTGGCATCATTTATTTTTAAAAGGAACATGATTTTTTGCTCACTATATAAAGAAAATGATGCCAGATTAGTCTTATGTTATGTTTTACTTTGAATTTTGTAGATGAGTAAAACGATGACGATTTGGCCTTATTTATTCACAAATGGACGTGACTATATGAATAAACACAGACGGATTATATTTTTTGTAATTACGGCTACATTAAAGTGACATAGTATTTTTATAATTAAAACTTAATTAAAGTGCAGTGAATTTTCTATAATTATGAAAGTTCTCAATTTATTAAGAGTACCTTTAAAGTGCTCGACTCTTCAAAACTATCCTCTTTTTTACGTATTTGTTAAATTTGGGCTCATTACACAAACAACCACCATACACAAAATATTTACTAAAAAATGGCCACAACTATTTGTAGCCAATATTAGTAACAAAATAATTAGAATATGTATTATTAGAAAAATAATAATATTCATTAATAAATACCTAAAACATTAAATATCAAACAAAAAATATTGTATCTGTCCCAAAAAATAAGGAATATGGGGAATACACGTACTACAGGAACTACTCTCCTAGAATCCTAACTACACCAACACACTACCCCTATATTCCCATATTTATCGGAATAATATTCATTACATTTAATTTACAGAAATATTCAAAAAACTAATATTAATAAAAAAGTATTTAAAAAGAAATGGCTACAGAAAGTTAATATCAACAAAAGGTGTTTATAATTAGAAAATATTTTTGATGAATGTTCATCTAGGGTAAAAAATCCGTTAAATATTTTGCCAAGGCCCAAATATGTTGGTTTGAGGCTTTTCAGCCAGCCCTATGAAACATGTGGGCTTGGTTTCAGTTTGTCCAAGTAAGAAGAAGAAGAAGCAGAGGATAAGAAAGAAAGTAGCGGCAAATAACACGCAGCTCTGTCGTCGTATCCCCTTCTTTGCCTGAAAAGCTCTCACAGTAAGCTTCTTTTCTTTGATAACAATCTTTATATACAAAGAGGATTTTCCCACAGCGTTTAGATAGAATGAGCGGTTGTTTCTAGTTTTTTTTGTTGGTGTAAATTTTTGATGGAGTTAATAGTACCAACTAAGCAAACTCATGAAGGGTTTTGCTCGTTTTACTCTACTATTAAGCATTGTAATTATAGGAGGTCCTCCAGAAGCAGCACTTGTGTAAATGTACTTCTTTCGAGACAAACTAAGTTATTTGCTATTTCAAGAAGTGAAACCTTAGGCTCCAATGGTAGGTTATCTAGTGTAGATAAAAGGCCTTCCCCACATATGCAAGGGACCTTATCTGATAATTTTGATGAATTTGAAAGTAACAATTATCTGCGTCGCTTGGTTAGGAATGGGGAATTAGAAGAAAGTTTTAAGCACCTTGAGACTATGGTGTATCGTGGTGATATTCCTGATATTATTCCATGTACAAGTTTGATTCGTGGCTTTTGTAGAATCGGCCAAACTAAGAAGGCTACTAGGGTGTTGGAGATTCTTGAGGATTCCGGGGCTATTCCTGATGTTATCACTTACAATGTTTTGATTAGTGGATACTGTAAGTCTGGAGAAATTGATAACGCTTTGAAGGTTTTGGACCGAATGAGTGTTGCACCTGATGTTGTCACTTATAATACAATTTTGCGTACTTTATGTGATAGTGGTAAATTAAAACAAGCTATGCTTGTTCTTGACCGCATGTTGCAAAGGGAGTGTTACCCTGATGTCATTACCTATACAATTTTGATCGAAGCAACTTGTAGGGAAAGTGGGGTGGGGCAGGCAATGAAGCTGTTGGATGAAATGAGGAGTAAAGGATGTATACCGGATGTAGTAACTTATAATGTTCTTATCAATGGGATTTGTAAGGAAGGGAGACTGAATGAAGCAATCAAGTTTCTCAATAATATGCCATCTTATGGTTGCCAACCTAATGTGATTACACACAATATAATTTTGCGTAGTATGTGTAGTACCGGTAGGTGGATGGATGCTGAGAAACTGCTGGCCGATATGGTTAGAAAAGGCTGTTCTCCTAGTGTTGTCACGTTTAACATCTTGATCAATTTTTTATGTCGGAAAGGACTGTTGGGACGGGCTATTGATTTATTGGAGAAGATGCCTAAGTATGGGTGTACTCCAAATTCCTTGAGTTATAATCCATTGCTTCATGCATTCTGCAAAGAGAAGAAAATGGATCGGGCAATTGAGTATTTGGAAGTTATGGTGAGTAGGGGTTGTTACCCTGATATTGTGACTTATAATACGTTGCTCACAGCTTTGTGCAAAGATGGTAAGGTTGATGTTGCAGTTGAAATTCTTAATCAACTTAGCAACAAAGGTTGTTCTCCCGTCCTAATCACTTATAATACAGTGATTGATGGACTATCCAAAGTGGGAAAAACTGAGCTTGCCATTGAACTGCTAAGTGAAATGCGAGAGAAAGGTCTCCAACCTGATATAATTACCTATTCCTCGCTTGTGGCTGGTCTTAGTAGGGAAGGAAAAGTTGATGAAGCCATTAAGTTCTTTCATGACTTAGAAGGATTGGATGTCAGGCCCAATGCTATAACCTACAACGCCATTATGTTGGGGCTGTGTAAAGCTCGCCAAACAGATCGTGCAATTGACTTCTTGGCTTACATGATTTCAAAGGGATGTAAGCCTACTGAATCTACATACACTATTTTAATTGAAGGTATTGCTTATGAAGGATTAGCAGAGGAGGCTTTGGAGTTATTGAATGAGTTGTGCTCGAGAGGAGTTGTGAAGAAGAGTTCTGCTGAACAGGTGGTGGTGAAAATATAGCTCGAAAGCATGCTTTCACTGCTTTATGGCAACATATTGAGGTTGAACCTCTTTGGTCACAGTTTTGCTGGATAGCTACTATTAATTGCTTACGAAGTGTTTGCGGTCACATCACCATGTAACAATATTTTTCCTCAGTTAGCTAGAAATATTATGTGTTAAATCAATTTTGTTTGGTAATCATCATTTCCATTTTCCCCCATAATTTTCAGCTAGCCTACTTTTAGTTTTAGCCCATGATTGCTGATGGACACATCTTTTGTTCCTGTGTGAGCATCTGTTTGTAGCATGCTACCTTACATCCTTTACAGCATTTTTGAGGACCGAGTTTCTCTGATATGAAGAAGAATAGTAAGTTGCTACTATGGATTTTTGTCCTTTTGTTTGTTTATTGTGGACTTAGTAGTTATGTGTTTGATGCAATGGTGGAAGGTCCTTGTGTGCTAGGGGATGAGAAAGAGAAGATTGCTATGATTGACCATGTTATTTGCGAGTCGTTATGAGGGGTGACAGTCTGTGCTTCCTATCACTTCATGCCTGCCTAGTGCCCTTGAAGATATGTTTTTTCTGTGATTTTCATCAACTCTGTTTCAGAGTTCTTGTGATGCTAATATAGTAGAGGTAAAAAGTAAAAAAGAAATTGAAAAACTGTAGTGGCCGTGTTTGTAGCAAAGTGTCTATGGTGTTGCCATCTTACCTATGTTTAGATATACCATAACTTGGATAACTATGCGCATATGAGTGCTCCAAAGCTTGCTGTACCTGCATATTTGCATTTCAAGCGACACCTATGGAATGACTTCCACAGACTCTCTTAACCTCCAGGATTGTGTCAGTACTTGAAGTTAAAAGGGAAAATAGGTGGCAGTTATGTTGTCAATACCATCTTATTTAGACCTATCAAAAAAAAAAAAAAAATACCATCTTATTTAGTTACTATAATTTTGACGTTAACATTTACATTCATTGAGATAATTTTTTGCGAGATTGAAAGATGGAATTTCCAACGTCTTGCCTTCGCTTGTGATAATAGTATGTTCTTGAACGCTAAACGTTCCGCTGATGAGCTCTTTACGCTTTTAACGTTTCACAAACAACCTCGTGCTAGCACAAGTAATGAACATATTGTGGTTTCCCGAGGAGATGGATAACTGGTTGTGGCGTAAGGGATCGTTCGATTGAAACAAATTTTACGTGGATATTAGCAATGCAGGATAAATTTTACGTGGATATTAGCAATGCAGGATAAATAATGCGGGTATTTATAATGTGGGTATAGCAATACGGAAATAAATAATGCAGGTATTACCAATGCAGAATTAATAATGCAGGTATTATAATATAGGGATAAGTAATGTATGAATCATAATGCAGGAATTATTTCTTATGAATCATAATGTAGGGATTATTTCTTACTTAATTATTGAAATAAATTAATAAAGTATTTATTTATTATTTCAAAAATTAGAAAAATATATAATCTTGCTATTTTGAGGGTTAGTTTTGTTATTTTATAATTTTAATACATTACTAATAACCGTATTATTTATTTTATATCCTATACCGCATAAAATAATACATATATTCATGCATAACTTATGCATGTATTACTTCTTACGAGGAAATCCAAAATATCAACCAAACAATAGAATAGCAAAGCTAGTTTTAATACATGTATTATAATATGCAAAAAAAAAAAAAAAAAAAAAAAAAAAAAAAAAAAAACAAACAAAGTACTTGTTTGTGCGAACTTTAGTTCGTGTATTGGCTCCAGCCATAGCTTAAACGAACGACCCCTAAGAGTATTAACTTGAGAATATCATTCGGGTTCCACTTACAAAGGACAGATAGATTGGTAAGTACGCAAAAGCTGGACCATAATTATTATCTTTATGTAAGAAACGTAAAAAGTGTGCTCGTAGCTAGTGGCGAACCTACCATGTATGACGGGGTATCAATTGATACGCTTTTGCTGGAAAATTACATTGTATAGAAAGGTTAATCTTTTTTTTAAATGTATATATGATATTGTTGAGTTCCCCAATTATTTTTGTACCTTTATTTGTTTATATTTTGATACCCCTCAGTAGAAATTCTGGGTCCGCTACTACAATCGTAGCCACTATTTAGAGTGCAAAACGAGGAATAATCAGTATTTGAAAAGTTTTAGATCAATAGATGCAGCGATTTAAATTCCAAATTTTTTTCTAGATTTCAATTCAAGATCTTAGGTCAAAATACTAAATTTGAAATGAAAATTGGAATTCTCAAACTCTAGTATGGTTTCTTGAAATTAAGAATTTTTCACTTCAAACTTCAATATTTTGACATGAGATTTTGAACTGAAATGCATGATTTTATGCGGAGTTTGAGCAACTGTGGCGATTCATCAAGAGCTTTGCAAATATTGACTATACCTAGTTTTTTGATATCTAAAGTGGCTATTCGTCAAAATTACTAGTAAGGATTGAATAAGGAAAAATTACACAAATAAACTAGTTAAGGCACTTAATTAGCGTTCATAAATACATTTCTAAAATATTATTGGATATAGCAAATCCTAATGGGTTGTCTACAAAACATAGCTATTTAAGATAATTAAACAAATAAACTAAAATACTTAAATATAGACTTTTATTATGGAAGAATTAACACAAAAGACACTCCTAAATTAACTCCCCTAAATTCTCTCTACTATCAGACTTTTATTACTCTAAAACATATATTCTCCCAATCTTGTTTCTTTTACCCAACAAATTAACCTCTATTTTCATGGTCATTTTGCTCTTTGATACTTAAAATTCTTGAGCATCAGGGTATTTTAATTCAGCCCTAATCTCTCGTTTTGCCCCAACTGTGTTAGTAAAGTCTAAAAAAGATGAATTATTGCCCTCATCGTTAGATATTCATTCAAAATTCCTTCATGACGCCAGAGTGAAGGGAAAACGTGGAAAAGATAAAACAAGATAAAAGCGAGACGTGGCTCGAAAAGGACCCAAGTAGCACCGAAGAACTTGTTTCGATACACCCCTCGTGAATGTCAAGGAACACCTACACTACACAACTACCCTCGAGTTACACCCGGAACTCGCAAGTAGAATGATCAGGGAGGGGTTTTTGTCCAACTAGAATCCACTAGAAGTAAACAAGTCCCAAACATAGGTTGCTTTTCATAAACCCAAAGAGTTCCACTCTTTACAATATTCAATCATCATTCATCTAAACAAGCTATAGTAGGGTCACTCAAAGAACCATCTACCTCACCCAAATTCTCAAACAATGGGTTGCCTAAGGAATCAAATTCTTCACACCATGGGGGTTCCATTTTACTATTCACCCTAGTCCGATACAAGTCATTACCACTAATGAGAATGCCTTCAAACAATGGATTAGTATAAACATGCATCTCACTATCATGATCAAGCATAGACAAGTTATCAAGACTAGGTTCATTTGAGGAGTCATCATAGACAACCTTGTCCAATTCATGCAATTTGGACTCCTCAAGGTCAATTCCATCTTTACCACAACACATTGGTCCACCAAATAAAAGCATATTAATAAGGGAATGATCAACTATCCCATCTTCCTCTTTGTCAAAGGTTGGTGGTGTATCATAGCAAAGGTCACAATCATTATCAACTATCAAATCTACACTAGGGAGAGATTCACAAAACAATGAGCTCACATCATGATGTGGCTTAGCATTTTCTCAACTAGTGTTTCACAAGCATACTCAAGTTGACAACTAGACTCTTCACTAGTGGTATACTCACTAGATGCATCAAAAACACCAACTAATGTTGAGTCATCACAAGACAAGTAGCTAGTAGGCTCATGAAAAGGTGAAGTAACACTTACATTTGTAGTACTTCCTTGATCACTCACAAGGCTTGAAGTGTTATATGAAACTCCTCCTTCATGAAGTTCACATTGAGAACTTTCCTCCTCCTGTCTTTCCTTCCAAGCACATGGTTGAGGCTCCAATGGCTTGTCTTCAATTGTATCTACACAAGAACTTTCACAAGAAAAAGTAGAAGATGAAGAATTGTTAGAACAATGGGTGCTTTCACTCTCAATTTTTCTTTCCTCACCTCTCTTCTCTCTCAATGTTACCTCATGGTCAAGTGTAGTTTGTGGTGACAATCCACTCACATCACTCCTCAATTCCTCTCTTTTTTCCTCTCTTGGATTGTCACTGGTCACTCCCTCATTTGAAGTGGAATGACTGTCATTTTCATCATGCAATGGCAAGACAATAAGATTGTTTGCCTCGGGTTCAAGCACAATGGGTGACTTTGCTTTAGCCGCCTCCCTCAACTCCTTTATTCGATTGTAGTCTTCCCTTACTTGTCTTGGAGTCAAAGGTCTAAGCACATACTTTCTCCCATCTTGCTTGACCGTGTAGGAGTTGGTCCGACCGTCATGCACAACACATCTATCATATTGTGATGGTCTCCCAAACAAAAGATGGCAAGCTTGCATCGGGACCACATCAAATATGATCTTATCTTTATAGTTCTCAATGCTAAACTCGATCAACACTTGTTTCCCCATCTTTAGTTCACCACACTCACTAAGCCATTGTAAACGATATGGTTTTGGATGCTTTAGAGTGAGTAATTTCAATTGGGAAATCAAGGATTGGCTCACTATATTGGCACAATTCCCCGAATCAACAACCATAGAACATACTTGCCCCATCACACGACATCTAGCATGAAAGAGGTTTTCTCTTTGATCATTTTCCACCTCCTCTTCCATGACAATGTTACTCAAGGTCCTCCTAACCACCAAGAATAGTTGAGGATCATCATCCCCTTCTATGGCCTCCTCACAATCAACTTCCTCATCTCCCTCTACTCTATTATTTCGGGCTCACTATCTTTCTAATACACCAAATTACCAACCACAACCATGGTTCGTTTTGTAGGACAATCCCTAACAAAATTACCATAGCCCTTGCACTTATAGAATTGAGTAGAAGTAGAAGTAGGATTACTCAAGCGAGTTTTAGAAGTACCTTCCAAGTTTGGTGTAGTCTTCTCATATGGCTTCTTCACTTCTTTGCTAGCACTTGCACTTGGAAAGTTTGCATTTGGAGTCTTCCATTCCTTTGGGTTGCTTGTGGTAGTAGGAGTGTTGCTTTTGGACTTCTCTCCCTTAAGCCAATTCTCGGCATCAATTGCGGCTTCAAACATATCTTAGAAGTGAGAGATAATGATGCAACCTCAATTGAGAAGCCATACCATAGCTCAAGCCATTCTTAAAACGGATCATGGCTTCTTCTTCACCCTCAGTATCCATATCCAATGCCATCCGGGTCTTCTTAAATTCATCAAAGTACTCATGCATCATTTTAACACCTTGTTTTAGATCATAGAGCTTCTTGAGTTGCTCTTGTCGATACCTTGGAGTTATATACTTGGTATTCATGAGCCCTTTCAACTCATCCCAAGTCACATTCAAATGCAAATTCATCCTTCTTCTTGACCTCTTCATGGACTCCCACCAAGTAGATGCATAGGCCTCAAAGGTAGAAATACCATATGTACCCTTTCTCTCCTCGGTCATCTCATTAGTGTCAAACACTCTTTCCATGAGTAGTACCCATTCTAAGTATGCTTCCGGATCACCAGTTCCCTTAAAAGATGGAAGATTGAGCTTAACAATATTAAGGTGGTTGTTGTTGTCGCGTACCCTATAGTTAGGCTCCGGTTGGCCTCCATAGTGGTCATCATGAGCAACATATTCTCTCCTAGCATTCCTTCCATAAAATCTCATGGGTGGCCCTCGACCTCGGCCACTACCCCTATGCACATTTCGACCCCAATTCATTTGCCTCCTAGCTTGATAAGGAGCATCATACCCATAGGCTTCATCTCCACACTCGGCTTCCTCCCCTTCATGAACTTCATCAATTTGCTCAAGAGGTGGAACATTCCGTACGGGTCTTCGAAGTGGAGCATTTCCTTGGGGATTGGCCAAGTTGTGGGGATTGCCCAGGGGTTGGGTGTTACCCAACACACACTCTTGAAGAGCTTCAACTTTTCTTTGTTCATACTTCTTGGTTAGCTCCACAAAGTTTCCGGGAGTCATAGGAGTGCTATGACTTGTGCCTTCTCCGGATTCAATTTGGACACTCGGGGTCCTCCTCTCACCGGTCTCAACTTAATTCCTCTCGATGGTCTCAAGTCTCAAGGATATGTCCTCCAACTTGGTCATGATGGTAGCCATGAAATCCTTCATGGTATTATCTCCATCATTTGCCATTGTACCTACAAAAGCAACAAATGTTAGTGAAAACACCTCACACACACCCTCACGTGCATAACACTCGGGTCACTCGTTTAGTGGTGGTGGATATTTCACTCGGACTTTGAGTTCTAAAAGCTTCAAGTAGTTGCAAAACAATCCTCAACTCAATCAATCAACTCACAAGTTACTCCGGGGTGAGTGGAGTTAACGTGACTCGATATACAATAAGCACTTTAAAGTAAGGACTCGAGTCAAAAGGATTCTACGAGTCTTCTTGGAGTTCTACTCTCCAACTAGGCACAAATCACCTAAAAGCTTCAAAGACTAGTACCAATTAAGCAGAATGGTTACTTAAAGTAGTACTAGTTAGATGTTATACAAGCACAGAAATAGGAAAACTTAGGAAAAACTACCCCAAACAACACTTTTAGAAAGCAGGAGGGGCGTCCAGAATGGTGCAGGGATTCAGGCGGGGCGCCTGAGGTCTTAGGCAGTAGCTAAGTCAGGCGGGGCGCCTGGCCCTCAAGCACTTTCAACTCATTTCAAACTTGCTCCAATCCGATTTTCAATCCACAAATCCGATGTTTTCAACTTGTTTTCACAATACAATGATACCCAAAGTTGCTTTTGATCTTCTCTAACAAACCCCAATCAAATTTTCAACCAAACAAACAATCAAATCCAAGATTCAATGCCACGAAACTCAAGAACACAAGGGTTTTCAAAGGGTTTCAAAATGGATTGTGATTCATCAAATTTGGTATTATACATGTTCAAATCCCACAAAATTGGTACCAAATCATTTGTTTTTTAATCAAGAACAATCCCCAATATCAAGTTCTCAATCGTTCCATTCAACCCAAGAATCAAGCCAAAATCATCAAGAACAAGGTTTATCAAGGGTTTAAGAAAATAAGGGGTTTCAAATCTTCAAATTCTTGATTCTAATCCAATCCACGAGATTGTGGTACCCAAATGACGGGTTTTCAACAAGGATCAATAATTTCTAACACCCATAACATGAATCAATCACACCAACAAGATACACCAAATTTTTGGATTTTCAACTTTTTCAATTTTTTTGTTTTTTCTTCTTTCTAATAACTTCAAACACAAGAAACTAAAAGAAACTAATGTAGGCACGAAGAATCAAGGGTCGGGGGTTTGTAGAAACAAAACCGGAGCCTTGCTCTGATACCAAGACTGATGCAGGGAAAACACGGAAAAGATAAAACAAGATAAAAGCGAGACGTGGCTCGAACAAGGACCCAAGTAGCACTGAAGAACTTATTTCGATACACCCCTGGTGAATGTCAAGGAACACCTACACTACGCAACTACCCTCGAGTTACACCCGGAACTCGCAAGTAGAATGATCGGGGAGCGGTTGTTGTCCAACTAGAATCCACTAGAAGTAAACAAGTCCCAAACATAGGTTGATTTTCATAAACCCAAAGAGTTCCACTCTTTACAATATTCAATCATCATTCATCTAAACAAGCTAAGTGTAAAATAATGATGCAACCGAAACTACGAAAGCGATAAAAGATAAGAAACGAGATGAAGACTCACACAATTGTTCGAGTAGCAATGAAGAACAATGTTTCGTTACACCCCAAACGATGGCAAGGATCACCTACGCTATGCAACTATCCTCAAGAGACACGAGGCTCGAGCAAATAGACTAATCAAATAGGATTGAAGAGCAACTTGTACTCATCCAATTGATTTCAAGCCAAAAGAGTCACAAGGTTCAAGAGCAATGCTCATTTAAGGTTTTGTGTTTAAAGTAAGGTAAAAGACAATATATGAAGGAGGGGTGTATTCATAGCACCCCTCTACAACGTTTAATCAGATTCTGAGTCCTCTGAGCGATCGCGCAAGAAGTAATGCGATCGCGATGAACACTTGAACTTTGAGGCGTGCGATCGCGCCATTGCTCGCGTTGTCGCGAAGACCAAACAAAGCCTCTTCGCGATCGCGCAGGTGTGCATGCGATCGCGAAGAACAAAAGTTCTCCGTCAGGCAGTGAGCTCAGAAGGTGCTCCCCTGTTTTGCTCCCCTGCTTCTTGCACTATTTCCTACCTTGTTTCCTCTTTGATTGAGCTCCAATGCATTGTCTTCAAGTCATCCCCCGAGCTCATATCATCCATGCCTTTTCAAACAAGTGTAAGTGAGCGTCTTGTATATCGTTGGCTTGACTTCGAGTGAATGGCCTCGATGCAATTTGGGTTGCATCATCCTCCCCTTCTTGAGAAGATTTCGTCCTCGAAATTAAGGCATCCTCCTCCAAGGTATCATCACCTACATCAAAAGAAGTCAAGTCACTAACATTGAAAGTAGTTGATACATTATACTCACCGGGCAAATCTATCACATATGCATTGTTGTTGATCTTGGATAACACTTGGAATGGGCCATCGCCCCTCGGTGCCAACTTCCCATTCCTTTGGTTGGGAAACCTTTCCTTGCGGAAATGGACCCTGTGCCCAATCTCCCTTCTTGAAATCCACCTTCTTTCTTCCTTTGTTTTTCTTGGTTGCTATCTTCTCATAGGCCTTCTCCAAAGTCTTCTTCACCTTGGCATGAAGTTCAAGCAATGCCTTGGCCCGAGCTTTACCTTCAAAATCGACAACCACATCCCTTGGCAAAGGGGTAAGTTCAAGAGGAATCAAAGGGTAAAAGCCATAAACACACTCAAATGGAAACATGCCAATCATACAATGCAAAGTGCGGTTATATGCAAACTCCATGAGTGGTAGCTTATCAATCCAAGTCCCCGCCTTACCTTTGGTCATAGCCTTAGAGCTCCCAAAGTCCGGTTCACCACCTCGGTTTGCCTATCGGTTTGAGGGTGGTGGGACGTAGAGAATAACAACTTGGTGCCAAGAGCACCCCACAAACACTTCCAAAAATGGCTAAGGAACTTGGAGTCCCTATCACTAACAATGGTGCGAGGCACCCCATGCAACTTCAAGACATTATCAATAAACAAGGAAGCTACATGTTGTGCATCATTAGTCTTTTTGCACGGGATAAAGTGAGCCAATTTGGAGAAACGGTCAACGACAACATAAATGCTATCGTGTCCTCCTCTAGTCCGGGGCAAAGCCATAACAAAATCCATAGAGATATCAACCCACGGACTAGTAGGTATGGGTAAAGGAGTATAGAAGCCATAGTTGTTGGATCTAGACTTGGCCTTCTTGCAATCCAAGCAAGCATTGCAAAACCGTTCCACAAGAGGCCTCATTTTTGGCCAATGGAATTGTTATTTAAGTATGGCCATAGTCTTGTCCACCCCAAGGTGACCCATCAAGCCCCCACAATGTGCTTCTTGAACTAGCACATCTCTCCAAGAGGACTCGGGGACACACACTCTCCCATTCTTGAAAATGTAGCCATCAACCCATTGATATTTTTACACCCTTTCCCCACTCACTAGAGCATCATGAATGCTCTTGAGCTTTGGGTCATGTTCATACAACAACTTTATACTTTCAAAACTCATAAGTCTAGAGCAAGAGCGAATTTTCTAGAAAGCGCATCGGCCACAACATTGTCCTTACCCTTTTTGTAATGAATTACATAAGGAAAAGACTCAATGAACTCCACCCACTTGGCATGTCTCTTGTTCAACTTCTCTTGGCCTCTTAGATGCTTGAGTGACTCATGGTCCCTCTTGATCACGAATTCCTGAGGCCATAGATAGTGTTGCCAATGGGCTAGAGCTCTCACGAGGGCATACAACTCCTTGTCATATGTGGAGTAATTCAAGGTTGCGCCCTACAACTTCTCACTAAAGTAGGCAACGGGTTTCCCTTCTTGCATGTGAACACCCCCGATTTCCACTCCCGAGGCATCACATTCAACCTCAAAAGCCTTCCCGAAGTCGGGAAATTGTAACAAGGGGGCGGTACTCAACCTACTTTTCAATTCTTGGAAAGCTCTCTCTTGAGGCTCTCCCCACACAAAGGATTTATCTTTCTTCACCAACTCGGTGAGTGGTGCGGCAATAGTGCTAAAGTCTCTTACAAAGCGCCTATAGAAACTAGCAAGGCCATGGAAACTCCTCACATGAGAGACGGTGGTAGGAGTAGGCCAATCTCTAATGGCTTCAACTTTGGACTCATCAACTTCTACACCATTGACACTAACAACAAAGCCCAAAAAGACAACATTTTCAACACAAAAGGCACACTTCTTAAAGTTGACATAGAGCTTTTCGGCTCGCAGCACTTCAAGGACTTGACTCAAATGG
The DNA here is from genome assembly GCA_037355625.1 of Petunia x hybrida. Classification (NCBI taxonomy): domain Eukaryota; kingdom Viridiplantae; phylum Streptophyta; class Magnoliopsida; order Solanales; family Solanaceae; genus Petunia; species Petunia x hybrida. The sequence continues at coordinate 92,080 of JBBBVM010000458.1, forward strand.
CCAACATGGTCATCTATTGATTTGCTATAAATCAATATGTCATCAAAGTAGACGACCACAAACTTATTGATGAATGGCTTTAGCACGTGGTTCATTAGCCTCATGAAAGTACTAGGTGCGTTGGAGAGGCCAAAGGGCATCACCAACCATTCATATAGACCAAACTTGGTCTTGAATGCGGTTTTCCATTCATCCCCGGGTTTTATCCGGATTTGATGGTAGCCGGACCTAAAGTCTATTTTTGAAAAGATGCTAGAACCACTAAGCTCATCTAACATATCATCCAAACGAGGTATGGGATGTCGATACTTTACCGTGATCTTGTTGACTGCTCGACAATCCACACACATCCTCCAAGTGCCATCCTTCTTTGGAACAAGGATCACGGGCACGGCACAAGGACTCAAGCTCTCCCTCACCAAGCCTTTGGTAAGAAATTCATCAATTTTCTTTTGTAACTCCCTTGTGTCCTCGGGATTACATCTGTATGCCGGCTTGTTTGGGATTTGATATCCCGGGACAAAGTCAATTTGATGTTCAATACCCCTCAAGGGAGGTAATCCATCCGGCATTTCCACCGGGAACATGTCCTCATAGACCTTCAAAACATTGTCAATGGCACTAGGCAAAGGGTTAGGGTTAGATAAATAATCACTTTCAGAATTTAAAACCATACCTTTGTGCACTAGCCATATGAGCATCTTGGTGCCATCATTACCTTTAAAATACTCACCCGGTTGCATCATGGCACACATGTGACCGGTGGAAGATGGTGGAGTCTCGGCCAAAGGTTTGGCCACAACTGGGGACTTGGCCTGATGCAACCCAAATTGCATCGAGACCATTCAGTCGAAGTCAAGCCAAAGATATACAAGATGCTCACCACCACTTGGTTTGGAGAGGCGTGGATGATACGAGCTCGGGAGAGGACTTAAAGACAATGCATTGGAGCTCAATCCATGTGGAAACCGGGCAGGAAACAGTGCAGGAAGCAGGGGAGCAAAACAGGGCAAAACAGGGAAACACCTGTTGAGCTTACTGCCTGAAGCTGAACTTTTGTTCTTCGCGATCGCGTGCATCACTTCGCGATCGCGAAGAGGGAATCTTTTGCCTGCGCTATCGCGCCACTCAACGCGCGATCGCGCCCCTCAGCATTTAAGTGTTCCACGCGATCGCATATATCCCTGCGCGATCGCGAAGAACACTTGAACAGCTGTGGACCAGAATCTAGGAAATATTGTAATGGGGAGCTATAAATGCCCCCTTTCATCATTTATTGCTTTACACACTACTTTGAACACAAAACATTAAATGAGCAATGCTCTTGAACCTTGTAACATTTTTGGCTTGAAATCAATTGGATGAATCCAAGTTGCTCTTCAATCCATCTTCGATCATTCTATTTGCTCGAGCCTCGTGTCTCTTGAGGATAGTTGCTTAGCGTAGGTAATTCTTTCCAATCGTTTGGGGTGTAACGGAACAAGTTCTTCGTTGCTACTCGAACTTTAGTGTGAGTCTCGTCCCGTTCCTTATCTTTTATCGCTTTCGTATTTTCTATTGCATCAGTTGGTATCAGAGCAAGGCTAGGGTTGCGTTCTTACGAACCCTCGTCCTACTCTTCGTGCTTGTCATCTTTGTTTCATCTTTATTTTCTTGTTCTTGTCCTTGTTATATTGAAAAAAGAAGAAAAAAAAATTCAAAAACTTGAAAACCCAAAAATTTGGTAGAAATCGCTTGTTGTTACGATTTTGTTGGTATTAATTATCGGGGATTGATTGTTTATATAATCCCGACAATTGGGAACCAACAAAACACGTTTTGGAGTTGAAAATCAAAGGTTGGAAAATTTGAACCCTAGGTTGAAAATTTGCTAGAACTCAATTGATGTTATGAATTCTTGTGTGTTTGGTATCGGGGTTTACTCCTTATAGTTTTCCCGTTGTTTTGATATCACAATAACATCATTTTGAGTCTTAGAGTGAAAATCGAAATTTTTAACTTTGAAGGATTGAAAGTTTTTGAAGAACTTGTCAAAATTCATTGAAAACAAGTTGTTTGTTTGATAAAACCAGTGGGGATTGTTTACTACAGTTGTGAACACCATTGGGAAGCTTGAAAACTGAAATAAATTGAACTTGGGTTATTTGTGTGCCAAAACTGCAGTTTTTCTGTCGAGTTTCTGGTTCTGCTGAACAGACCTGCGCGATCGCGCAAGGTCCCACGCGAACGCGCCCTTTCTGAATTTTTGTTCATCACGATCGCGCCACTCTGCACGCGATCGCGAAGGGTCACAATTTCCAGAATTTCCTGAACTGGGACAGAACGTTCGCAAAGCTATCGTAACAGTTTCCAACCACCCAAACTCCCATAGCATCATCAAATATGGTGAGTTTCTAGATCACAAACCAAAATTCATCCAATTCCGAATCCGTTTAGTGACGATTCGATCTTTGAACATTTGATCGCGTCACTCCCGGTTAGTACTTTGAGGGTAAAACTTCTACCTAATTAGTACTAATCCATTGTGCGAATAGGATACTCGTGCCTAGAAGGAGAGTAGAATTCAAAGAAGATTCGTAGTTAATTGTTTGGTTCAAGTGCGCACAAAATAGCTTAGCGTTTATCGAGTCCCATTGAATCCACTCTTCCCGAAGAGCATTAGGTTCTTGTAATTTGGTTTGATCATTGAGGAGGTTGCGCAACTAGGAGGAGGCCATTGATCTCAAGCTTGTGTGAACCTAACCCCAACTTGAGTGAACCCGAGCGACAAACAAAAGTGAGGGAGTGAGTGAGGACTTTTACTCTAATCTCTTTTCTTGTTTTTGATTGTTGTAGGTACATGGCGGAGGAGAAAGCGAAGAGTACCATTGAGGTTCCAACCGACGTCTTGGCTAGTTTGCTAGCCGAGGTGAAGGCCTTAAACCTTAAGATGGAAACTTTTGAAAAGGAGAGGACCCCGAGCGTCCCAAAGGATACCGGTGAAGGTACTAGTGATGATTCAATCATGAAACCGGATCAATATGCGGAGCTAGTTCGTCGACAACGGTTGAGGGATGAGGCTCTTGCTAGAGAAATATTGTTGGGCAATCCCCAACCCTTGGGCAATGATGCCGGGCAAACTAGCTCGAGACCCTTCACAAGAAGCCAAGCCAAAGCTATCCATGATGCTCACCTTCACTTGGTATGGAGAGGCTTGAACGAGGAAGATGGAAGCTCCGGAACAACCTTGAAGATCATGCATTGGAGCACCATGGAAGGGGAACCATCTAGGATACTTGGAGAGGCTCAAGAGACACAAAAGGAGGCACCCCAAGAAGCTTCAGGAAGAGGCGGACCGCCTACCTGAAGAGGCGAACCGCCTACAAAATGCACACTCTCTGGATTTAGGAGGGGCGGACCGCCTACCTCACAGAGGCGGACCGCCTCCTTGACTGGAGGCCTCAGGATGCTTGGACAGGGCGGAGCGCCTACTAGGGGTGGGCGGACCGCCTACCCCTGTTGTGACCCCATCCGAATTTTGACTATTTTGTGTGTATAATTCCGACTTTGGCCCTAAGTGGCTTCTATTGTTTAAACCCACTTAGGGGTATTTTAGACACTTCATTACATGTTGTAGAAGGCTATAAAAGCCTTCATTAGGTCTTGAACTCATTTTAACCAATCTTGAATGCAAAACACAAGAGAAATACTCTCTATTGAAAACCTTTGATTCTTGGCTTGAATTTCAATTGGACGATTCCAAGTTGAACCTCAAACCTCCCCGACCATTCTATTTGCAAGGACCACGTGATTCTTGAGGATAGTTGCATAGTGCTAGGTGATTCTTTCCAATCGCTCGGGGTGTAACGGAACAAGTTCTCCGTTGCTACTCGACTTTAGTGTAAGTCTCGTCTCACTTTTATCTTTACTCGCTTTCGTAGGTTTTCCCTACATCAGGCAATCCCCAAGGAGATGTTCCATTCCTAACGCCTCGGAGAAACATTTCACCTCTTGAGCAAGTTGATGAAGCTCAAGAAGGGGAGGGCCTCGGACTTGATGATGATTACTTTGATGCTCCCTATCCAAATAGGAGAGCGATGAATGGAGGCCGAGGTGTAGATAGAGGTCGTGGGCGAGGTCGAGGACCTCCAAGAGCTTACATGGGAAGAAACTTGGGAAGGGAATATGATGATGTTGATGATAACTATGGGGTTCAACCGGAACCAAACTGAGGGGGCCGTGACACTAACCTCAATAGTGTCAAGATCACTATCCCTCCTTTCAAAGGGGCTAGTGATCCGGAAGCATTTCTTGAATGGAAGGTCCAATTGGAGCGGGTCTTTGACACAAATGATATGACGGAGGAGAAGAAGGCCACTTATGCTATATCATCATTTGAGTCCTATGCCTCTACTTGGTGGGAATCCATCAAGCGATCAAGGAGAAGACTTGGGTTGCGGATGAACATCACTTGGGAAGAGTTGAAAGAGATTATGAACAACAAGTATGTGACTCCCAAGTATCGACAAGAGCAACTCAAAAGGCTCTATGAATTGAAGCAAGGTTACAAGTCCGTTGATGAATATTTCAACGACTTTGAGAAAAACCGGATGGCTCTTGATATGGAAACGGAGGATGAGGAGCAAGATATCATCCGTTTCAAAAGTGGCTTGAGTAGGGAGATTTCCTCCCAATTGAGACTTCACATCTTCCACTCCTTGCAAGATGTTTGTGATACCGCGGTTGAAGCCGAGAAATGGCTCAAAGAAGAGAAGGCTCCTCGCTATAGGAGTACTACCACTACCACTCCATCAACTCGCACCAAAGAATGGAAACGCCCATATGCTAGTGGAGCAAGTGGGAGTCGAGAAGTGAAGAAGCCTTTTGAAAAGGCCACCCCGAGAAGCGACCACAAAGAGGTTGGAGGTATTTCTAAAACTACTTTAAATATTCCTTCTTCTTCTTCTTCTTCTTCTTTCCAATGTCATAAATTTAAGGGTTACGGACACTTTGCCAAAGAGTGCCCTACCCGGAAAACAATGATTGTGATGGGTGATGGGTTGGTCTATGAGGGTGAAAGTGAGTCCGAGGGTGAAGTTGAGGAGGAGAGTGAGGGAGTTGAGGGTGAGGAGAGAGCGACGGAGGGGGATGATCCTAATATATTCCTTGTGGTACGCCACATTTTGGGAACCATGTTGAGTGAGGAGAGGGAAGATGAGCAAAGGGAGAACTTGTTCCATGCCCGTTGTAGAGTGAAGGGGCAAGTTTGTTCCATGATTATTGACTCGGGTAGTTGTGCAAATGTGGTGAGCCAATCCTTGGTCTCACAATTGAAATTGACTACCATTAAACACCCTAGTCCCTACCGTTTGCAATGGCTAAGTGAGTGTGGGGAATTGAGGGTAGTGAAGCAAGTCTTGATTATGTTCAAGATTGGGAACTATCAAGATGAACACATGTTTGACGTGGTGCCAATGCAAGCTTGCCACCTTTTGTTTGGAAGGCCTTGGCAATACGACAAACAAGTGGTTCATGATGGCCGGGCCAACACTTACACGGTTAAGCATGAGGGAAAGAGGTTTGTGCTTACACCTTTGACCCCAAAACAAGTAAGTGAAGACTATCAGCGAATGAAAGAGTTGAGGGAAGCTGATACAATCCAAATTGCCCCGAGACCATTCACTCGAAGTCAAGCCAAAGATATACAAGATGCTCACCTACACTTGGTTTGGAGAGGCGTGGATGATACGAGCTCGGGAGAGGACTTAAAGACAATGCATTGGAGCTCAATCCATATGGAAACAGGGCAGGAAACAGTGCAGGAAGCAGGGGAGCAAAACAGGGCAAAACAGGGGAACACCTGCTGAGCTTACTGCCTGAAGCTGAACTTTTGTTCTTCGCGATCGCGTGCATCACTTTGCGATCACGAAGAGGGAATCTTTTGCCTGTGCTATCGCGCCACTCAACGCGCGATCGCGCTCCTCAGCATTTAAGTGTTCCACGCGATCGCATATATCCCTGCGCGATCGCGAAGAACACTTGAACAGCAGCGGACCAGAATCTATGAAATATTGTAATGGGGAGCTATAAATGCCCCCTTTCATCATTTATTGCTTTTTACACTACTTTGAACACAAAACATTAAATGAGCAATGCTCTTGAACCTTGTAACACTTTTGGCTTGAAATCAATTGGATGAATCCAAGTTGCTCTTCAATCCATCTTCGATCATTCTATTTGCTCGAGTCTCATGTCTCTTGAGGATAGTTTCTTAGCGTAGGTGATTCTTTCTAATCGTTTGGGGTGTAACGGAACAAGTTCTTCGTTGCTACTCGAACTTTAGTGTGAGTCTCGTCTCGTTCCTTATCTTTTATCGCTTTTGTATTTTCGATTGCATCAGTTGGTATCAGAGCAAGGCTAGGGTTGCGTTCTTACGAACCCTCGTCCTACTCTTCTTGCTTGTCGTCTTTGTTTCATGTTTATTTTCTTGTTCTTGTTCTTGTCATATTGAAAAAGAAGAAAAAAAATTCAAAACTTGGAAATCCAAAAATTTGGTAGAAATCGCTTGTTGTTACGATTTTGTTGGTGTTGATTATCGGGGATTGATTGTTTATGTAATCTCGACAATTGGGAACCAACAAAACACGTTTTGGAGTTGAAAATCAAAAGTTGGAAAATTTGAACCCTTGGTTGAAAAGTTGCCAAAATTTGCTAGAACTCAAGTGATGTTATGAATTCTTGTGTGTTTGGTATCGGGGTTTACTCCTTATAGTTTTCCCGTTGTTTTGGTATCACAATAACATCATTTGGAGTCTTGGAGTGAAAATCGAAATTTTGAACTTTGAAGGTTTGAAAGTTTTTGAAGAACTTGTCAAAATTCATTGAAAACAAGTTGTTTGTTGGTTGTGGTTGTTTGTTTGATAAAACCAGTGGGGATTGTTTACTACAGTTGTGAACACCATTTGGAAGCTTGAAAACTGAAACAAATTGAACTTTGGTTGTTTGTGTGCCAAAACTGCAGTTTTTCTGTTGAGTTTCTGGTTCTGCTGAACAGACCTGCGCGATCGCGCAAGGTCTCACGCGAACGCGCTCCTTTTTGCGTTTTGCTCATCGCGATCGCGACCCTCTGCACGCGATCGCGAAGGGTGACAATTCCCAGAATTTCCTAAACTGGGACAGAACGTTCGCAAGGGCATCGTAACAGTATCCAGCCACCAAAACTCCCATAGCATCATCAAATATGGTGAGTTTCTAGATCACAAACCAAAATTCATCCAATTCCGAATCCGTTTAGTGACGATTCGATCTTTGAACATTTGATCGCGTCACTCCCGGTTAGTACTTTGAGGGTAAAACTTCTACCTAATTAGTACTAATTCATTGTGCGAATAGGATACTCGTGCCTAGAAGGAGAGTAGAATTCAAAGAAGATTCGTAGTTAATTGTTTGGTTCAAGTGCGCACCAAATAGCTTAGCGTTTATCGAGTCCCATTGAATCCACTCTTCCCGAAGAGCATTTGGTTCTTGTATTTTGGTTTGATCATTGAGGAGGTTGCGCAACTACGAGGAGGCCGTTGATCTCAAGCTTGTGTGAACCTAACCCCAACTTGAGTGAACCCGAGCGACAAACAAAAGTGAGGGAGTGAGTGAGGACTTTTACTGTAATCTCTTTTCTTGTTTTTGATTGTTGTAGGTACATGGCGGAGGAGAAAGCAAAGAGTACCATTGAGGTTCCAACCGATGTCTTGGCTAGCTTGCTAGCCGAGGTGAAGGCCTTAAACCTTAAGATGGAAACTTTTGAAAAGGAGAGGACCCCGAGTGTCCCAAAAAATACCGGTGAAGGTACTAGTGATGATTCAATCATGAAACCGGATCAATATACGGAGCTAGTTCGTCGACAACGGTTGAGGGATGAGGCTCTTGCTAGAGAAAGATTGTTGGGCAATCCCCAACCCTTGGGCAATCCCCAAGGAGATGTTCCATTCCTAAGGCCTCGGAGAAACATTGCACCTCTTGAGCAAGTTGATGAAGCTCAAGAAGGGGAGGGACTCGGTCTTGATGATGATTACTTTGATGCCCCTATCCAAATAGGAGAGCGATGAATGGAGGCCGAGGTGTAGATAGAGGTCGTGGGCGAGGTCGAGGACCTCCAAAAGCTTACATGGGAAGAAACTTGGGAAGGGAATATGATGATGTTGATGATAACTATGGGGTTCAACCGGAACCAAACCGAGGGGGCCGTGACACTAACCTCAATAGTGTCAAGATCACTATCCCTCCTTTCAAAGGGGCTAGTGATCCGGAAGCATTTCTTGAATGGAAGGTCCAATTGGAGCGGGTCTTTGACACAAATGATATGACGGAGGAGAAGAAGGCCACTTATGCTATATCATCATTTGAGTCCTATGCCTCTACTTGGTGGGAATCCATCAAGCGATCAAGGAGAAGACTTGGGTTGCAGATGAAAATCACTTGGGAAGAGTTGAAAGAGATTATGAACAACAAGTATGTGACTCCCAAGTATCGACAAGAGCAACTCAAAAGGCTCTATGAATTGAAGCAAGGTTACAAGTCCGTTGATGAATATTTCAACGACTTTGAGAAAAACCGGATGGCTCTTGATATGGAAACGGAGGATGAGGAGCAAGCTATCATCCGTTTCAAAAGTGGCTTGAGTAGGGAGATTGCCTCCCAATTGAGACTTCATATCTTCCACTCCTTGCAAGATGTTTGTGATGCCGCGGTTGAAGCCGAGAAATGGCTCAAAGAAGAGAAGGCTCCTCGCTATAGGAGTACTACCACTACCACTCCATCAACTCGCACCAAAGAATGGAAACGCCCATATGCTAGTGGAGCAAGTGGGAGTCGAGAAGTGAAGAAGCCTTTTGAAAAGGCCACCCCGAGAAGCGACCACAAAGAGGTTGGAGGTATTTCTAAAACTACTTTAAATATTCCTTCTTCTTCTTCTTCTTTCCAATGTCATAAATTTAAGGGTTACGGACACTTTGCCAAAGAGTGCCCTACCCGGAAAACAATGATTGTGATGGATGATGGGTTGGTCTATGAGGGTGAAAGTGAGTCCGAGGGTGAAGTTGACGAGGAGAGTGAGGGAGTTGAGGGTGAGGAGAGAGCGACGGAGGGGGATGATCCTAATATGTTCCTTGTGGTACGCCGCATTTTGGGAACCATGTTGAGTGAGGAGAGGGAAGATGAGCAAAGGGAGAACTTGTTCCATGCCCGTTGTAGAGTGAAGGGGCAAGTTTGTTCCATGATTATTGACTCGGGTAGTTGTGCAAATGTGGTGAGCCAATCCTTGGTCTCACAATTGAAATTGACTACCATTAAACACCCTAGTCCCTACCGTTTGCAATGGCTAAGTGAGTGTGGGGAATTGAGGGTAGTGAAGCAAGTCTTGATTAGGTTCAAGATTGGGAACTATCAAGATGAACACATGTTTGACGTGGTGCCAATGCAAGCTTGCCACCTTTTGTTTGGAAGGCCTTGGCAATACGACAAACAAGTGGTTCATGATGGCCGGGCCAACACTTACACGGTTAAGCATGAGGGAAAGAGGTTTGTGCTTACACCTTTGACCCCAAAACAAGTAAGTGAAGACTATCGGCGAATGAAAGAGTTGAGAGAAGCGTCTAAGGCCAAGTCTCCGGATTTGGCCAAACCTTTGGCCGAGACTCCACCATCTTCCACCGATCACATGTGTGCCATGATGCAACCGGGTGAATATTTGAGAGGTAATGATGGCACCAAGATGCTCATATGCCTAGTGCACAAAGGTATGGTTTTAAATTCCGAAAGTGATTATTTATCTAACCCTAACCCTTTGTGTGGGGAGAGCCTCAAGAGAGAGCTTTCCAAGAATTGAAGAGTAGGTTGAGTACCGCCCCCTTGTTATAATTGCCCAACTTCGGGAAGACTTTTGAGGTTGAGTGTGATGCCTCGGGGGTGGGAATTGGGGGTGTTCTCATGCAAGAAGGGAAACCCGTTGCCTACTTTAGTGAGAAGTTGAAGGGCTGATGCAAGCAAACCCGTGGTTTACACCTTGCAATCGGAGACAACAAACAAGACGCGGAAACGATGAAGTAAAGATGCGGAAGCAATAAAAGTAACACGGGTAACAAGAAATCGGGGAAGGGGGGAGAACAGAAATAGATGAATGAATGGATAATCAGAATCAAAACATTGATTGAATTATCCAAGGGAGAAATGAAACTTGAACCAAACAAGGATTCATACTAGGGATGAAATCCATTTCGGTTCCAAGCCTAAGAAGGCATAACGAAGCCTCGGGCTTCAAACAAGAATGGCTCGGCCAATTCTATCTCTATTCTCTCAATTCAATGTCAACTAAAAGCTATCTCCTAATGAGCTATGCTAGGAGTTTATATAGACAATTAAAAAGGGCAAAATAGTAAAGTGGTCACAGGCGACCAATGAGATAAAGCCACGCAGGGCTGGAGTAGCTTATGTGTTCGGCAGCTCAGCTCGAACACGTTGTCTTCGGACGCTTGTTTGCCTCGGTCTCGTTTGGAATCGAACACCCTTGCCTCGGGCACACTTGTAGCCCTTTGGTCGATTCTCTGTTCGGCGTCGCTCTTCCTCGGTTCGGTTGCTTTCAGCTTCGGGCTCAAACTTGATCGTTAGTTGTGCTCGATCTCACAGCTCCCCGAAGTCAGTGTCAGCACCGGTCACTTGTTGTCTGCTCGGTGGATTTCCAAAGTTGTTGCTCGTCGAGGCAGTCTTCGGCATCTTCCATTCCGGCCACACTTTGATCGTGGGCGCCATGTGACTCCTCGGTGGACTTGCTTGATGAATCGAACAGGTGAGCCTGATTCGTATTGCATCAAGGGCGCAACCTTGAATTACTCCACGTATGACAAGGAGTTGTATGCCCTAGTGAGAGCTTTAGCCCATTGGCAACACTACCTATGGCCTCGGGAATTTGTGATCAAGAGTGACCATGAGTCACTCAAGCATCTAAGAGGCCAAGAGAAGTTGAACAAGAGACATGCCAAATGGGTGGAGTTCATTGAGTCCTTCCCTTATGTGATTCATTACAAAAGGGGTAAGGACAATGTTGTGGCCGACGCGTTTTCTAGAAAATTCGCTCTTGCTACCACTCTCGCCTCTAGGCTCATGGGTTTTTAAAGCATCAAGTCATTGTATGCTCATGACCCAAAGCTCAAGAGCACTCATGATGCTCTAGTAAGTGGGGAGAGAGTAGAAAAGTACCAATGGGTAGATGGCTACATTTTCAAGCATGGGAGAATGTGTGTCCCCGAGTCCTCTTGGAGAGATGTGCTAGTTCAAGAAGCACATTGTGGGGGCTTGATGGGTCACTTTGGGGTGGACAAGACTATGGCCATACATAAAGAGCAATTCCATTGGCCAAAAATGAGGCCCCTTGTGGAAAGATTTTGCAATTCTTGCTTGGATTGCAAGAAGGCTAAGTCTAGGTCCAACAACCATGGGTTGTACACTCCTTTGCCCATACCTACTAGTCCGTGGGTTGATCTTTCTATGGATTTTGTAATGGCCTTGCCCCGGACTAGAGGAGGACACGATAGCATTTATGTTGTCGTTGACCGTTTCTCCAAAATGGCTCACTTCATTCCGTGCAAAAAGACTAATGATGCACAACATGTAGCTTCCTTGTTTATTGATAATGTCTTGAAATTGCATGGGGTGCCTCGCACCATTGTTAGTGATAGGGACTCCAAGTTCCTTAGCCATTTTTGGAAGTGTTTGTGGGGTGCCCTTGTGATGAGAATCAAACGCGGAAAAAGTAAAAGATAAGAACGAGACGTAACTCGATCTCTAATCCCAAGTAGCAACGGAGAACTTGTTCCGTTACACCCCGAGAGAAGGACAAGAACACCTACGCTATGCAACTACCCTCGAGCTAACGCGAGCACGCAAGTAGAATGGTCGGAGAGGAAAAGTATTCATCTAGATCCGCTAGAAGAACTACAAGTCCAAGATCAAAGGGTTTCATTCAATAACCAAGAGCCATGCTCATGTTCAATGTTTAACATTCATCAAATATCAAAAAATAAGTGTAAATAGGCTAGACTTGGCTATTTATAGTGTTTACCAAGCTTGCACAAAGACTAAAGTACCCTTACTAATAAGGTTCAACAAATAAGCCACGCAGGGCAAAACAGTAAAAGAAACATAGTCTTTTCAGCTGGGAGGGGCGCCTGGGACTAGGAGGGGGCGCCTAGGTTGTCTGTCAGCTAGGCGGGGCGATTTGGCTCTAGCCTCTTCCCTCAACTCCTTCATCCGTTTGTAGTCATCACTCACTTGTTTGGGAGTTAGGGGCTTCAACACATATTTCTTTCCTTCATGTTGGAGCGTGTAGGTGTTGACACGACCATCATGCACCACTTGCCTATCGAATTGCCATGGCCTCCCTAAGAGTAGGTGGCATGCTTGCATAGGCACAACGTCAAACAAATGCTCATCAACATAACTACCCATTCTAAACTTGATCATGGCTTGTTTCATCACCTTAAGCTCTCCACATTCACTAAGCCATTGTAACCGGTAAGGTTTAGGATGCTTCATGGTAGTTAACTTCAATTGAGCCACTAGTGATTGACTCACAACATTAGTGCAACTCCCGGAATCAATTATCATAGAGCAAACAACATCTTTGACCCGGCACCTAGAATGGAAAAGATTTTCCCTTTGCAAGGTTTCACTATCTTCCACAATCATAGCCCCTAGGCTCCTTCTCACAACTAAGAAAGTATGAGGATGCTCCTCCTCCACCGTGTCATCAAGCAAATCATTATCCTCTACTCCCTCATCTCCCTCTACTCCCTCTACTCCCTCATCTTCCGATTCACTCTCTTTCTCATATGCATCATTGCCCACAACAATCATGGTCCTCTTTGTAGGACATTCCCTAGCAAAGTGACCATAGCCCTTGCACTTGTGGCATTGTATTGAAGAAGAAGTAGGAGCATGTAGTTGAGTTTTAGAGTTACCTCCCACATTAGGTGTGTTCTTCTCATACGGCTTTTTCACATCCTTGGTAGCATTTGCACCACTTGTTCCGCTTGCACTTGGGAACCTTGCATTTGTAGTAGGAGGCTTCCAATCCTTTGGTTTGCTTGTTGGAGTAGTAGTGCTACTCATGTAGCGGAGGGATTTCTCCTCCTTGAGCCATTTCTCGGCCTCAACTGCATCTTCACATAGCTTGTAATGATCATCATATTTGTGGAACTTCAATTGTGAAGCTATGTCTCGGTTCAAGCCCCCTTTGAAACGGATCATGGCCGTCTCATTGTCTTCATCATCTAAGTCAAGGATCATTCGGATTTGCTCAAATTCATTGAAGTATTCACCAACCGATTTGTAACCTTGCTTCAAATCATATAGTCGCCTTTGTTGTTCAACCCGGTATTGGTTAGTCAAGTACTTTTCATCCATCACACGGATCAACTCTTCCCAAGTAAGATTAATAGCCATACCCGTCCTCCTTCTATTCCTCTTCACCGACTCCTACCAAGTAGAAGCAAAAGATTCAAAGAAGGATATTGCATACTTGGTCTTCTTCACATCGGGCATATCATTGGTGTCAAAGATACGCTCCATAGCCAACTTCCAATCAATGTACTCCGCCGGGTCACTACTTCCTTTGAAAGAAGGAATAGTGAGCTTCACACTATTAAGGTTGTTGTTGTTGTCACGACCCCCTTGGAATGGCTCCGGTTGGCCTCCATGGTGATCATCATAAGCAACATAGTCCCTTCTAGCATTCCTCCCTCCATATCCTAAGGGTGGCCCTCGACCTCGGCCTCTACCCCGATCCACATTTCGACCCCAATTCATAGCTCGCCTTGGTTGAAAGTGATCATCATACCCATACACATTGTCATCATAATCAACTTCCTCCCCTTCTTGAGCCTCAACAACTTGCTCAAGAGGTTGCACATTTCGGACGGGTCTTGGTAGTGGAAAGTTTCTTGGGGGATTATCCAAGATACGGGGAATGCCCGTTCGTTCAATTCTCTCTCGGTCCTCCTTTACCCGTTGTTGATTGAGCAATTCAACAACTTGCTCCGGGGTAAAGGTAGGGCTACTTGAGCCTTCACCGGTCTCAATTTGGACACTCGGGGTCCCCTTTTCAATTGGGACACTCGGGGTCCCATGTTCACCTTGAGTACTCGAGGCTCCCTTTTCAAGAGAGTCAATCCTTTGGTTCATGAGGTCCATCTTGGCAAGAAGATTAGCCAAGGCCTCCTTAATGAAATCTTGACCTTCGTTGGCCATTGTACCTACAAAGAAAGGAAACAAGAGTTAGTTAAAACACCTCACTCGCTCCCTCACTTGTGTTCACTCGGATCACTCTTTTGGGTGGCGGTGGATATTTCACTCAACTTGTAGTTCCAAAGCTTCACGTAGATGATTAGCAACTCCTCAACTCAACTAAACTATTCATGAGTCACGCACACTCTGGGGTGAGTGGAGTTAATGGGACTCAATGAACGCTAGGCACTTTGAAGTGAAGGACTTGAGTTAAAAGGTTCTACGCTTTTCCTTAGAAGTCTACTCTCCTTGCTAGGCACGATTCACCTAAGAGCAATAAAAGGGTTAGCACTATTCAAGTAGATCGGTTACTCAAATTAGTACTAACTAGATGTGATGTTATCAAACAAAGGGAAATACCTATGAAAATCTACCCGAAACAATACCTTCAGCACTCAGGAGGGGCGCCTAGTCTGTGCTGTATTCCAGGCGGGGCGCCTGGGTCTAGGCGGGGCGCCTGAGACTTAGGCAGTAGCCAAGTCAGGCGGGGCGCCTGGCTTAGGCGGGGCGCCTGGCTTGAAGCCTTTCCCCACTAGTTCCAAACTCGTTTCAAGTCGATTTCCAAGCCTCAAATCCGATGTTTTCAACTTTTTTTCACAATCCAAAGATACCCAAAGTTGTTTTTGATCTTCCTTAACAAAACCCAATCAAATTTTCAATCAAACAATCAATCAATCAAGGTTCAATCTCAAGAACTCAAGAACACAAGGGTTTAACAAAAGGGTTTCAACAAGGATTGTGATTCACCAAAGTAGGTGTTACACATGTTCAAATCCCACAAAATTGGTACCGAATTGTTTGTTTTTCAATGAAGATCAATCCCCAATAACAAGTTTCCAATCAAACATCAATCCAACCCAAGAATCAAGCCAAAATTCATCAAGAACAAGTTCTTCAAGGGTTTAAGGGGTTTTGGGGTTTCAATTTTTCAAACTTCACCAATTCCAACAATTTTGGTACCCAAGTAACGGGAATTCAATCACGATCAAGAATCCATAACACCCATATCACAAATCATCCAAATCAACAAGTTACACCAAATTTTTGTATTTTTTAATTTTTCAATTTTTTTGTAATTTTCTCCTTTCTAATAACTTCAACAACAAGAAAAACTAAAAGAGGATACTAGGCACGAAGAATCAAGGGTCGGGGGTTTGTAGAAACCAAACCCGAGCCTTGCTCTGATACCAAACTGATGAGAATCAAACGCGGAAAAAGTAAAAGATAAGAACGAGACGTAACTCGATCTCTAATCCCAAGTTGCAACGGAGAACTTGTTCCGTTACACCCCGAGAGAAGGACAAGAACACCTACGCTATGCAACTACCCTCGAGCTAACGCGAGCACGCAAGTAGAATGGTCGGAGAGGAAGAGTATTCATCTAGATCCGCTAGAAGAACTACAAGTCCCAAAACAAAGGGTTTCATTCAATAACCAAGAGCCATGCTCATGTTCAATGTTTAACATTCATCAAATATCAAAAACTAAGTGTAAATAGGCTAGACTTGGCTATTTATAGTGTTTACCAAGCTTGCACAAAGACTAAAGTACCCTTACTAATAAGGTTCAACAAATAAGCCACGCAGGGCAAAACAGTAAAAGAAACATAGTCTTTTCAGCTGGGAGGGGCGCCTGGGACTAGGAGGGGGCGCCTAGGTTGTCTGTCAGCTAGGCGGGGCGCCTGGGCTGGGGCGCCTAGGCAGGCGGGGCGCCTGGGCACAATTCCATTCTTAGGCAGTGAGCTTCCTAGGCGGGGCGCCTGTGTCTAGGCGGGGCGCCTGTCTGTGCTGGGCCTTCTTCCTCCTCCTTAGGCGTGGAGCCTAATGCTGAAACCATCCGGAACACTTCCAAAGCCCTTGACTTCAAGTCCGTTGTATCTTCCAAGCTTGGCACATGTCGGAAAGTGTTGGAAAGTGTCTTGGCACGATTTGGGGCTTATCACCTTGGCACCAAATTGCTCTTTTCCACGTCCTTCCACCCTCAAACCGATGGGCAAACCGAGGTGGTGAACCGAACTTTGGGAGCTCTACTTCGAGCTATGACCAAAGGAAAGTCCGGGAATTGGATTGATAAGCTACCACTCATGGAGGTTGCATATAACCGCACTTTGCATCGTATGATTGGCATGACTCCATTTGAGTGTGTTTATGGTTTTAATCCATTGATTCCTCTTGATCTTACCCCTTTGCCAAGGAATGTGGTTGTTGATTTTGAAGGTAAAGCTCGGGCCAAGGCATTGCTTGAACTTCACGCCAATGTGCGGAAGACTTTGGAGGAGGCCAATGAGAAGATGGCAACCAAGAAAAAGATAGGAAGAAAGAAGGTGGACTTCAAGAAGGGGGATTGGGTTTGGGTGCATTTCCGCAAGGAAAGGTTTCCCAACCAACGGAAAGGGAAGTTGACACCAGGGGCGATGGCCCATTCCAAGTGTTGTCCAAGATCAACAACAATGCATATGTGATAGATTTGCCCGGTGAGTACAATGTATCGACTACTTTCAATGTTAGTGACTTGACTTCTTTTGATGTAGGTGATGATACCTTGGAGGAGGACGCCTCAATTTCGAGGACGAAATCTTCTCAAGAAGGGGAGGATGATGCAACCCAAATTGCATCGAGACCATTCACTCGAACTCAAGCCAAAGATATACAAGATGCTCACCTACACTTAGTTTGGAGAGGCGTGGATGATACGAGCTCGGGAGAGGACTTAAAGACAATGCATTGGAGCTCAATCCATGTGGAAACAGGGCAGGAAACAGTGCAGGAAGCAGGGGAGCAAAACAGGGCAAAACAGGGGAACACCTGCTGAGCTTACTGCCTGAAGCTGAACTTTTGTTCTTCGCGATCGCGTGCATCACTTCGCGATCGTGAAGAGGGAATCTTTTGCCTGCACTATCGCGCCACTCAACGCGCGATCGCACCCCTCAGCATTTAAGTGTTCCACGCGATCACATATATCCCTGCGCGATCGCGAAGAACACTTGAACAGCAGCGGACCAGAATCTAGGAAATATTGTAATGGGGAGCTATAAATGCCCCCTTTCATCATTTATTGCTTTTTACACTACTTTGAACACAAAACATTAAATGAGCAATGCTCTTGAACCTTGTAACACTTTTGGCTTGAAATCAATTTGATGAATCCAAGTTGCTCTTCAATCCATCTTCGATCATTCTATTTGCTCGAGCCTCGTATCTCTTGAGGATAGTTGCTTAGTGTAGGTGATTCTTTCCAATCGTTTGGGGTGTAACGGAACAAGTTCTTCGTTGCTACTCAAACTTTAGTGTGAGTCTCGTCTCGTTCCTTATCTTTTATCGCTTTCGTATTTTCGATTGCATCAGAAGCGGCTAAGGCCAAGTCCCCGGTTGTGGCCAAACCTTTGGCCGAGACTCCACCATCTTCCACCGGTCGCATGTGTGCCATGATGCAACCGGGTGAGGTCTTGAAAGGTAATGATGGCACCAAGATGCTCATATGCCTAGTGCACAAAGGTATGGTTTTAAATTCCGAAAGTGATTATTTATCTAACCCTAACCCTTTGCCTAGTGCCATTGACAATGTTTTGAAGGTCTTTGAGGACATGTTCCCGGAAGAGATGCCGGATGGATTACCTCCCTTGAGGGGTATTGAACATCAAATTGACTTTGTCCCGGGATCTCAAATCCCCAACAAGCCGGCATATAGAAGCAATCCCGAGGACACAAGGGAGTTGCAAAAGTAAATTGATGAGTTGCTTACAAAAGGCTTGGAGAGGGAAAGCTTGAGTCCTTGTGTCGTGCCCGTGATCCTCGTTCCAATGAAGGATGGCACTTGGAGGATGTGTGTGGATTGTCGAGCGGTCAACAAGATCACGGTAAAGTATCGACATCCCATACCTCGTTTGGATGATATGTTGGATGAGCTTAGTGGTTCTAGTGTCTTTTCAAAAATAGACCTTAGGTCCGGCTACCATCAAATCTGGATGAAACCCGGGGATGAATGGAAGACCGCATTCAAGACCAAGTTTGGTCTATATAAATGGTTGGTGATGCCCTTTGGCCTCTCCAACGCACCTAGCACTTTCATGAGATTAATGAACCACGTGCTTAAGCTATTCATCAACAAATTCGTGGTCGTCTACTTTGATGACATATTGATTTATAGGAAATCAATAGACGACCATGTGGGCCACTTGAGTCAAGTGCTTGAAGTGCTACGAGCCGAAAAGCTCTATGCCAACTTTAAAAGGTGTGCCTTTTGTGTTGAAAAGGTCGTCTTTTTGGGCTTTGTTGTTAGTGTCAATGGTGTGGAAGTTGATGAGTCCAAAGTTGAAGCCATTAGAGATTGTCCTACTCCTACCACCGTTTCTCATGTGAGGAGTTTCCATGGCCTTGCTAGTTTCTATCGGCGCTTTGTTAGAGACTTTAGCACCATTGCCGCACCACTCACCGAGTTGGTGAAGAAAGATAAACCCTTTGTGTGGGGAGAGCCTCAAGAGAGAGCTTTCCAAGAATTGAGAAGTAGGTTGAGTACCGCTCCCTTGCAACAATTGCCCGACTTCGGGAAGGCTTTTGAGGTTGAATGTGATGCGAGGGGTGGAAATTGGGGGTGTTCTCATGCAAGAAGGGAAACCCGTTGCCTACTTTAGTGAGAAGTTGAAGGGTGCAACCTTGAATTACTCCACGTATGACAAGGAGTTGTATGCCCTAGTGAGAGCTTTAGCCCATTGGCAACACTATCTATGGCCTCGGGAATTTGTGATCAAGAGTGACCATGAGTCACTCAAGCATCTAAGAGGCCAAGAAAAGTTGAACAAGAGACATGCCAAATGGGTGGAATTCGTTGAGTCCTTCCCTTATGTGATTCATTACAAAAGGGGTAAGGACAATGTTGTGGCCGATCCGCTTTCTAGAAAATTCGCTCTTGCTACCACTCTCGCTTCTAGGCTCATGGGTTTTGAAAGCATCAAGTCATTGTATGCTCATGACCCAAAGCTCAAGAGTATCTATGATGCTCTAGTGAGTGGAGAGAGAGTAGAAAAGTACCAATGGGTAGATGGCTACATTTTCAAGCATGGGAGAGTGTGTGTCCCCGCGTCCTCTTGGAGAGATGTGCTAGTGCAAGAAGCACATTGTGGGGGCTTGATGGGTCACTTTGGGGTGGACAAGACTATGGCCATACTTAAAGAACAATTCCATTGGCCAAAAATGAGGCCTCTTGTGGAAAGATTTTACAATTCATGCTTGGATTGTAAGAAGGCCAAGTCTAGGTCCAACAACCATGGTTTGTACACTCCTTTGCCCATACCTACTAGTCCGTGGGTTGACCTTTCTATGGATTTTGTTATGGCTTTGCCCCGGACTAGGGGAGGACGCGATAGCATTTATGTTGTCGTTGACCGTTTCTCCAAAATGGCTCACTTCATTCCGTGCAAAAAGACTACTGATGCACAACATGTAGCTTCCTTGTTTATTGAGAATGTCTTGAAATTGCATGGGGTGCCTCGCACCATTGTTAGTGATAGGGACTCCAAGTTCCTTAGCCATTTTTGGAAGTGTTTGTGGGGTGCTCTTGGCACCAAGTTGCTCTTCTCCACGTCCCACCACCCTCAAACCGATGGGCAAACCGAGGTGGTGAACCGGACTTTGGGAGCTCTACTCCGAGCTATGACCAAAGGAAAGGCCGGGACTTGGATTGATAAGCTACCACTCATGGAGTTTGCATATAACCGTACTTTGCATCGTATGATTGACATGACTCCATTTGAGTGTGTTTATGGTTTTAACCTATTGATTCCTCTTGATCTTACCCCTTTGCCAAGGGATGTGGTTGTTGATTTTGAAGGTAAAGCTCTGGCCAAGGCATTGCTTGAACTTCACGCCAAGGTGCGGAAGACTTTGGAGGAGGCCTATGAGAAGATAGCAACGAAGAAAAACAAAGGAAGAAAGAAGGTGGACTTCAAGAAGGGGGATTGGGTTTGGGTGCATTTCCGCAAGGAAAGGTTTCCCAACCAACGGAAAGGGAAGTTGACACCAAGGGGCGATGGCCCATTCCAAGTGTTGTCCAAGATCAACAACAATGCATATGTGATAGATTTGCCCGGTGAGTACAATGTATCGACTACTTTCAATGTTAGTGACTTGACTTCTTTTGATGTAGGTGATGATACCTTGCCTCAATTTCGAGGACGAAATCTTCTCAAGAAGGGGAGGATGATGCAACCCAAATTGCATCGAGACCATTCACTCGAAGTCAAGCCAAAGATATACAAGATGCTCACCTACACTTGGTTTGGAGAGGCGTGGATGATACGAGCTCGGGAGAGGACTTAAAGACAATGCATTGGAGCTCAATCCATGTGGAAACAGGGCAGGAAACAGTGCAGGAAGCAGGGGAGCAAAACAGGGCAAAACAGGGGAACACCTGCTGAGCTTACTGCCTGAAGCTGAACTTTTGTTCTTCACGATCGCGTGCATCACTTCGCGATCGCGAAGGGGGAATCTTTTGCCTGCGCTATCGCGCCACTCAACGCGCGATCGCGCCCCTCAGCATTTAAGTGTTCCACGCGATCGCATATATCCCTGCGCGATCGCGAAGAACACTTGAACAGCAGCGGACCAGAATCTAGGAAATATTGTAATGGGGAGCTATAAATGCCCCCTTTCATCATTTATTGCTTTACACACTACTTTGAACACAAAACATTAAATGAGCAATGCTCTTGAACCTTGTAACATTTTTGGCTTGAAATCAATTGGATGAATCCAAGTTGCTCTTCAATCCATCTTCGATCATTCTATTTGCTCTCGTGTCTCTTGAGGATAGTTGCTTAGCGTAGGTGATTCTTTCCAATCGTTTGGGGTGTAACGGAACAAGTTCTTCGTTGCTACTCGAACTTTAGTGTGAGTCTCGTCTCGTTTCGTTCCTTATCTTTTATCGCATTCGTATTTTTGATTGCATCATGGCCTTAGCCTCTTCCCTCAACTCCTTCATGCGCCGATAGTCTTCACTTACTTGCTTTGGGGTCAAGGGTGTAAGCACAAACTTCTTCCCCTCATGCCTAACCGTGTAAGTGTTGGCCCGGCCATCATGAACCACTTGTTTGTCGTATTGCCAAGGCCTTCCAAACAAGAGATGGCAAGGTTGCATTGGCACCACGTCAAACATGTGTTCATCTTGATAGTTCCCAATCTTGAATCTAATCAAGACTTGCTTCACTACCCTCAACTCCCCAGACTCACTTAACCATTGTAAATGGTAGGGGCTTGGGTGTTTAATGGTAGGCAACTTCAATTGTGAAACCAAAGATTGGCTCAGCACATTTGCACAACTACCCGAGTCAATGATCATGGAACACACTTGTCCCTTCACCCTACACCGGGCATGGAACAAGTTTTCCCTTTGTTCATCTTCCCTCTCCTGATAAGGATCAATACGACAAAACAATAAAGATAGGAGAGCGAGACACTTCTCGAACTCCCTTCGAAGTAACCCGGGGGAACTTGTCCCGAGATACCCCCGAATCGGCGTCTAGAAGGACCTACACTATGCAACCACCCTCGAGTCGCACCCGGGACTCGCAAGTAGAATGATCGGGTTTTCGGTTCAAGACTCAACTAGGTTCCACTAGTGAATTCAAGCAACCAAGAGAAGGGTTTCTTCAATAAAGAGATAAACTCTATTCATCATTCATAAGATTCAAAGGTAAGCTAATGTTTGAGGAGGCTAAGTGAAGTATTTATAGGCTTCACTTAGTCATACTAAAAGGTCTAAAGTACCCCCAAAGTGGGTTAAAACAAATAAGGCCACGCAGGGCTATAGTTGGAAGTTCATGTAAAAAGTATCAAAATATCCCGTATGCTGACACAGGGGGAGGCGCTCCGCCTCCATTTTGAGGCGCTCCGCCTACTCAGGCTGAGGCACTCCACCTCCATTTTGAGGCGCTCCGCCTTCTGAAGTTCAGCTCTCTGGATTTTGGAAGGCGCTCTGCCTCAGCTTTGAGGCGCTCCACCTCATCCTGGAACTTGTGCAAGAGGCTCAAAATGAGCTTGGAGTGGATCCCCTTGGAGCCCAAGTGGTCCTCCATCCATGGTGCTCAAAAGCATGATCTTCGAGCTACTCTCGGAGTGATGCAGGGAAAAACTAGCGGAAGCTAAACACGATACATACAATGCGGAAGCGATAAAGATAACAAGAAATCAAGATTGGGAAGGCAAGAATTTAGAAGAAAGAAACGAATTCAATTCAATTACGTGGATTGAATTCAAGAGGGAGAAAGGGAAACTTGAACCTTACAATGGATCCAACTAGGTGTCGATCCCCATAGGTTCCAAGTACATAGATAATCGAAGCCTCGGGCTTCAAACCTCGAAGGGCTCGGCCTCTTCAATGTTCTCTCTTCTTTCTATTCAATGTCAAGACTAACTTCTGAAATGAAAGACTAAGTGTGGCTTTTATAGTTTTTCCACACTCCTAGTGACATGACTAAAATACCCCCAAAGTGGGCTAAGACATAAAAGGTCACTTAAGGGCAAAATAGGAACTTTACACAAAATCCCGTCAAGACAACAGGGGGAGGCGCTCCGCCTCAGAGGGAGGCGCTCCGCCTCAGTGGGAGGCGCTCCGCCTCAGGATGGGAGGCGCTCAGCTCTCTGGACCTTTGTAGGCGGTCCGCCTCATCTTTAGGCGCTCCGCCTCTTCCTGGGAGGTATGGATACGGCTTCAAACGGACTCTAAGTGTTCCTCCTTGGTCCGTACTCGGTCCTCCCTCAAGCGTGCTCAAGTCCATGGCTCCAAATCGCTCTCGAACCCTCATCCGAAGGCCTTGACTTGCAACCTTTGTGCTCTTCAAGCTTGGTCCTTGATGGTTGTCGCTTAGGCCAATTTGCCCGGCATCATCCTCCCCTTCTTGGAAGGATTTCGTCCTCGAAATCACACCATCAAAACCTACAATCAAAGCAAGCACAACCAAAATTTCCTACTTCACAAGTAGGTTAGCATTAACAAGAAAAGTGCAATTTGTGTGGAAAACACACTCTTGTGTTAGAGCCAAGCATCAACACCCATTAAAAAGCGTATATCCCCAAAGGACACAATAAGTTCTTGGCTCAACAAGAACAAGCACTCGAAATCATAACAAGCAAAGAGATCAAAGTCATGTAACATGTAGCAATCAAATGTCCTATGACCCCTAAGCTTACTATCAACACACCAAGCCTTCAAATCAATTTTATCACAATGTGTCACATCGGCTTTGGCATGACCAACACTCAAGGTGTGCTCAACATGTGGGATGGAGTAAGTGAAATAGTTCAATTCACAACTAACATCGATTACTCCACTCCCCTTCTTAAGAGCATTCTTATACACACCGAGAGGTACCTCCTCACCTCCAAATCTCCCTCCAAGACAACCCTCGCCACTAGACAAACTCCCAAGGGAGGTCTCATACAACGGATTATCTATAGAGTTAGGCATTTCAATCCATGGAGGTTCAAGCTCACACTCTTCCCTAGTTTGATACAACTCACCATTTTCATCGATGTGGCCCTCATACAAAGGATTAGTATAGGCGCACTTCTCAAGCTCGCTAGCAAGCAAAGGTGAACTTCTCAAACTAGAGATCACACCTACACTTGAGGAGTCATCGAACACAAGTCGATCTATCTCATTCTCAAGAGACTCCTCAAGGTTACAAACTTCCTCACTACGACACAAGATACCACCGCTAGCAAATAAGCAATCAAAGGAAAGAATAGGATAATCATGCAATTCATCTTCTCCTTTATCAAACATGGGTGGGGTGTCATAACAAGGGTCACAAACAAGGTCAACTTCAATATTGTCACTAAAGAGAGGTTCAATGAAAACCGAGCTCACATCATGATGTGGCTTTTCAACCCTCTCAACTAGTGGTTCATTTTCACACACAAGTTGACCCAAAGGCTCTACACTAGTTGCAAAAACATTATATTCATGCAAATCATCAACTAGCCTAGAGTTTTCACAAACAATGCCACAAGACAAGGAAGTATCATGCTCAAGGGAGGAAGAACTAACACACACCTTTGAAGTGTCATGAATGTCTCCACCTTGTAGCTCACATTCGGCGTCTCCTTCACCTTGTCTTTCAATCTCGGAACATGGTTGAGGCCCCATCGGTTTGCCTCCAAGAATCCCTACACAAGAATTCAAACACATAGAAGAAAAAGATAAAGGGTTAAGGTTAGAATAAGGGGTACCCTCACTCTCAATTTTTCTTTTTCCCTCTTTCTTTTCCCTCATTTTTTTCCAAGTTCGGGTGTAGATTTGGGTGGTGACAACCCACTCACATCACTCATCACAACCTCTCCTTTTTCCACTCGAGAGTTGTCACCGGTCGCTCCCTTACCCCTCTCTATCTTTTGTCTCTCAAATTTGGGCGAATTGGGACGAGGCCCAAGAATGCCCATAGCCGGAGTAGGTGGACTTTTCACGTCAACCCGGAATCTAGGACTAGGAGACTCATCTCTTGATGTCTCCTTTTTCTTTGTTGGTGAACCACTCGGCTTTGGAAGTGGCTTCGGGCTCACCTTGTTGACATTTGCCAATTCTTTTGTAGCACTAGTCCCACCATTGCTTGTGTTTGCAGGACTTCTTGTTTGCACAATGTTGCCCATGGAATGAAGTTCTTGCTCCTTGCTCCTTTGCATAGCCAAAGAAAGGGCACTAGTAGGCACTCGGCTCTTCGCCCGGTAAGGCACAAAGTCATAGACTCTTTGCCCTACGCCCACAAGATAGGCACCCTTCACCACACTATATTGCACCCTCTTCCCCTCCAACCACGGCTCACCCATCCACACATCAACATGACGCATGGGATACACGTCACACCACACATAGCATCTATAACTCCCATGAGATATGAGTACCCGAGCCTCCTTAGAAACCCACACTCCATCATACTCATAAGGATGCGCTAGCTTATGGCATGGTATCCTAAGCCTATCAACCAAAGAGGTGCTAATACAATTGGCATCGGTACCACCAATCTTGAGCAAGTATCCTCCAATACCATCTACCTCAACAACGAACCTACATCTACCCAAGTGTTGTAGATTGGCATCCAAGTGAGAACTTGAACGCCCACAAGTGTCAACTCCGACAACTTGGGTCTCCCTTATCTCTCCACTAGTGGCAACACCACTAGAACATTCTCCTCTTCCCGTCACTCTCCCAACATTAGCAATGTTGTTGGAAGTCAAGGAAGGAACCATGCCATGGAATCCATAAGTGCTTCTCGCCTTGGTTCCATAGCCCATAGTACTACTCCTACTACAACCATCTATGCCCCTCACGGCATACATCCCCTTTGTAGCAAAAGCAACACCATTTATCATACCACCCTCCTCATGGGAATTAGAAGCATTAGGTCGCTTAGCGTACCTAGAAGATGCAAGCTTCTTCTTTCCCATGGAACAACCACCACCACCTCCCATACTAATGGAAGGTCCTCTACTACTCCCTTGTACACCGTTAGCAACACTAAGAGAAGATGCATAAGAATAACCCATATGTTCAACATCATCATCATCTCTATCTATGTCACTATCATGCTCATTTTCATCACAAGTAGAGTAAGTAGGATCAATGTACCTTGAAGCGCCACCATCCTCAGGTTCTTGACTAGAAGCATTAGATTCATCGAATTCATCTTCATGAGCTTCATAGTCGTCACCAACCTCTCGATCATCATAGTGAGCCGCTTCATCATCATAGGAGCCATGGTTTCCATCATCAAAGTAATGGCCATCATCAACATCATAGGAACCATAGTCTCCATCATCACCATATGAGTCATAGCAACTCGCATCATCCCCACATGAGTCATATCCCCCACATTCATCATCCGACATGGTTGCAAACACCAAAGCACAAAACCTCCCAAAAGTCACTCCCTCACGTGTATCACTCAATTTATGAACACTCAAGAGCGAGGCCTTTACAACTTGGGAACCAAGGTGATCACAACTAGTATGTCCAAGTTAAAGTTCGGAATGGAGTTAATGAGACTCAATGGACGGACGGTTATTTAAAGTGCGCACTTGAGGCCAAAAGAGAATCTACGACTCTTCTTTGAATTCTAGTCTCCTCTACGCACGAATACCCTAATACGCTAAAAGATTAGTGTCTTTCAAGTAGTCCAATTACCTTAGAAACACTAACCAAGAAGCCCGTGGGCGAATAACAATGGAAACCTAGGGAAAAAACTACCCGGGAAAACCCTTCAGGAAGAGGCGCTCCGCCTTGAAAATTCCAGAGAGCAGCCCAGGGGGAGGCGCTCCGCCTCAAAATGGAGGCGGACCGCCTAGTGCATTTTCCTGCAACTTTGCAAAACGCATTTTTGGCTCGTTTTGCACCCGAAATCCAACGTTTTCGACTTGTTTTCGATTCTAATGATACCCAAAGATGTGTATGATGTTTCTAAACATTTCCCAATAGATTTTAACCCCAAACAAACAACAATCAATCGATTTTGATTCTTGAGCAAAATTCTAGGGTTCTTTGAAAATTTGGGAATTTGATTTCTTCAAATTTTGAAATACACCACCAAATCTTGTAATTTTGGTACCAAAAGAACGGGAATACAATAAGGAACAAACCCCAATGATTTTTAATGTATGGGTGTTCCAATCCAACAAGTTCCACCAATTTTTGTGAAATTTTCAAGTTTTTCTATTTTTTTGATTTTCTTCAAATTTTCAAGAACGAACACAATAACAACAAAGATAAGGATACTACGAACAAGGAACGAGGGTTTGTAAGAACAACACCCGATCCGTGCTCTGATACCAACTGATGCAGGGAAAAACTAGCGGAAGCTAAACACGATACATACAATGCGGAAGCGATAAAGATAACAAGAAATCAAGATTGGGAAGGCAAGAATTTAGAAGAAAGAAACGAATTCAATTCAATTACGTGGATTGAATTCAAGAGGGAGAAAGGGAAACTTGAACCTTACAATGGATCCAACTAGGTGTCGATCCCCATAGGTTCCAAGTACATAGATAATCGAAGCCTCGGGCTTCAAACCTCGAAGGGCTCGGCCTCTTCAATGTTCTCTCTTCTTTCTATTCAATGTCAAGACTAACTTCTGAAATGAAAGACTAAGTGTGGCTTTTATAGTTTTTCCACACTCCTAGTGACATGACTAAAATACCCCCAAAGTGGGCTAAGACATAAAAGGTCACTTAAGGGCAAAATAGAAACTTTACACAAAATCCCGTCAAGACAACAGGGGGAGGCGCTCCGCCTCAGAGGGAGGCGCTCCGCCTCAGTGGGAGGCGCTCCGCCTCAGGATGGGAGGCGCTCCGCCTCAGGCTGCTCAGCTCTCTGGACCTTTGTAGGCGGTCCGCCTCATCTTTAGGCGCTCCGCCTCTTCCTGGGAGGTATGGATACGGCTTCAAACGGACTCTAAGTGTTCCTCCTTGGTCCGTACTCGGTCCTCCCTCAAGCGTGCTCAAGTCCATGGCTCCAAATCGCTCTCGAACCCTCATCCGAAGGCCTTGACTTGCAACCTTTGTGCTCTTCAAGCTTGGTCCTTGATGGTTGTCGCTTAGGCCAATTTGCCCGGCATCACGGAGCCTCCTTCCACGTCCCTCCAAGTCAAGTGAAGATGGGTGTCTTGAATCAACTTTGCTTGACTTCTAGTGAACGGCCTTGAGGTCATATGCCCCGCATCATCTACTCACTCACCGTGGTTCCCAAAATGCGACGCACCACAAGGAACATATTAGGATCATCCCCCTCCGTCACTCTCTCTTCACCCTCAACTTCCTCACTCTCCTCCTCAACTTCACCCTCGGACTCACTTTCCCCCTCATAGACCAACCCATCATCTATCATAATCATTATTTATCGGGTAGGACACTCTTTGGCAAAGTGACCATAACCCTTGCATTTGTGGCATTGGAAAGAAGAAGAAGAAGGATTATTTAAAGTAGTTTTAGAAATACCTCCAACCTCTTTGTGGTCGCTTCTCGGGGTAGCCTTTTCAAAAGGCTTCTTCACATATCGACTCCCACTTTCTCCACTTGCATAGGGGCTCTTCCATTCTTTGGTGCGAGTTGATGGAGTGGTAGTGGTAGTAGTACTCCTATAGCGAGGAGCCTTTTCTTCTTTGAGCCACTTTTCGGCTTCAACCGCGGCATCACAAACATCTTGTAGAGAGTGGAAGATGTGTAGTCTCAATTGGGAGGCAATCTCCCGACTCAAGCCACTCTTGAAACGGATGATAGCTTGTTCCTCATCCTCCGTTTCCATATCAAGAGCCATCCGATTTTTCTTAAAGTCGTTGAAATATTCATCAACGGACTTGTAGTCTTGTTTCAATTAATAGAGCTTTTTGAGTTGCTCTTGTCGATACTTGGAAGTCACATATTTGTTGTTCATTACCTCTTTCAACTCTTCCCAAGTGATGTTCATCCGCAACCCAATTCGTCTCCTTGATCGCTTGACGGATTCCCACCATGTAGAGGCATAGGACTCAAATGAAGCTATGGCATAAGTGGCCTTCTTCTCCTCGGTCATATCATTTGTGTCAAAGACCCGCTCCAATTGGACCTTCCATTCTAGAAATGCTTCTGTATCACTAGCCCCTTTGAAAGGCGGGACAGTGATCTTTACACTATTGAGATTAGTGTCATGACCCCCATGGTTTGGTTCCGGGTGAACCCCATAGTTGTCATCAACATCCTCATATTCCCTTCCCAAGTTCCTTCCCACATAAGCTCTTGGAGGTCCTCGACCTCGCCCTCGACCTCTATCTACACCTCGGCCTCCATTCATCGCCCTCCTATTTGGATAGGGAGCATCAAAGTAATCATCATCAAGTCCGAGGCCCTCCCCTTCTTGAACTTCATCAACTTGTTCAAGGGGTGCTATGTTTCTCCGGGGCCTTAGGAATGGAACATCTCCTTGGGGATTGCCCAAGGGTTGGCGATTGCCCAACATTCTTTCTCTAGCAAGAGCCTCATCCCTCAACCGTTGTCAACGAACTAGCTCCGCATATTGATCCGGTTTCATGATTGAATCATCACTAGTGCCTTCATCAGTATCTTTTGGGACACTCGGGGTCCTCTCCTTTTCAATAACTTGCATCTTGAGGCTTAAGGCCTTCACCTCGGCTAACAAACTAGCCAAGATGTCGGTTGAAACCTCAATGGTACTCTTTGCTTTCTCCTCCGCCATGTACCAATAACAATCAAAAACTAGAAAAAGAGATTAGAGTAAAAGTCCTCACTCACTCCCTCACTTTTTTTTGTCGCTCAGGTTCACTCAAGTTGGGGGTTAGGTTCACACAAACTCGAGATCAATGGCCTCCTCGTAGTTGCGCAACCTCCTCAATGATCAATCCAAATCACAAGAACCAAATGCTCTCCGGGAAGAGTGGATTCAATGGGACTCGATGAACGGTAAGCTATTTGGTGCGCACATGAAGCAAACAATTAACTACAAATCTTCTTTGAAATCTACTCTCCTTCTAGGCACGAGTACCCTATTCGCACAATGGATTAGTACTAATTAGGTAGAAGTGTTACCCTCAAAGTACTAACCGGAAGTGACGCGATCAAATGTTCAAAGATCGAATCGTCACTATACGGATTCGGATGAATTTTGGTTTGTGATCTAGAAACTCACCATATTTAATGATGCAATTGGAGTTTTGGTGGTTGGAAACTTTTACAATGCCTTTGCGAACAATCTGTCCCAATTCAGGAATTTCTGGAATTAGGTGCTCTTCGCGATCGCGTGAGGATGGGCGCGATCGCGATGGGTTAAAATTGCAAGATGTCGCGAACGCGTGGGACACTGCGCGAACGCGCAGGTCTGTGCAGCAAAACCGGAAACCCGACTGTAAACTTCAGTTTTGGCGCACAAACAACCCCAATTCAACTTGTTTTTCAGTTTTCAAGCTTCCAAATGGTGTTTTCAACTGTAGTAAACAATTCCCAATGGTTTAATGATGCAGGGTAAAATAGCGGAAGCTAAACACGATACAAATATGCGGAAGCGATAAAACAAGATACGAGATATCTAAAGATATCGAGAAATTCAAGACTAGGAAGGCAAGAAATAGAAGAAAGAATCGAATTCAATTTACTAACGTTAATTGAATTCAAAAGGGAGAAGGGAAACTCGGACCTTACAATGGAATCAAACTAGGTGTCGATCTCCATAGGTTCCAAGTCGAGACATACATGAGCCTCGGGCTCAAACAAGAAGGGCTCGCCCTCTTCAATGTTCTCTCTCAATTCTATCTTCTAAACAATGGCTAACTAATGAATGAAATGACTAAAATGCCCATGGGTTGGGTCAAGACATACAAGCCACTTAAGGGCAAAATAGGAATTACACCACAAAAATAAGTCTTGAAACATTCCGGAACTAGGCGCCCCGCCTAGTGAAACAGGCGCCCCGCCTGGTGCTGAATAGAGGGGAGTAGGCGCCCCAGCCTAAAAAGTGGGCGGTCCGCCCCTTTTTCAGGCGACCCAAAGTCCAGAGGCTTGCAATCAACTAGGCGGTCCGCCCCTTTGAGTAGGCGGTCCGCCCCTTCCTGGGGGTTCTTGGAATGGCTTAAAATGTGTCCCCCGAGCCTCTCCTTTGGTGCCTATGTGCTCCTCCTTCCTTGGCGCTCCAATGCATGATCTTCAAGACGTGTCCGGAGCCCATGCCTTGTGTTCATTGTGCTCTCAAGCTTGGTTCTTGATGGTTGTTGATTAGGCCATTTTATACTGCATCATCCTCTACTTCTTGAAAGGATTTCGTCCTCGAAATCAAACCATCAAAACCTACAATCAAAGCAAGCACAACCAAAATTTCCTACTTCACAAGTAGGTTAGCTTAACAAGAAATAAGTGCAAGTAGTGTTGAAAACACACTCTTGTGATAGAGCCAAGCATCAATACCAATGAAAAAGCTTATGTCTCCAAAGGAGACAACAAATTCTTGGCTCAACAAGAACAAGCACTCATATCCAAAACAAGCAAAGAGATCAAAGTGATGCAAGATGTAGCAATCAAATGTCCTTTGACCCCTAAGCTTACTAGCAACACACCAAGCCTTCAAATCAAGTTTATCACAATGTGACATATTGGCTTTGGTATGTCCATCACTCAAGGTGTGCTCAACATATGGGATGGAGTAAGTAAAATAGTTCAATTCACAACTAACATCAACTACTCCACTCCCCTTCTTAAGAGCATTCTTACACACACCGAGAGGTACCTCCTCACCTCCCAAATCAACCCAAAGACAATCCTCCTTATTGGGCAAACTCCAAAGGAAGGTCTCTAAAATAGGTCCTTCATCATTATAGTCCACACAACGAAGGCTAGGACTACTAGAAGATAGGTCAACACAACCAATACCAAGACCATTCTCCTAACTCGGAGTTCCAAACGTTGGATCATCCATCGAGCCTAACTTGACAAAGATAGAGAGCGAGACACTAAAGATGATAAGGATCAAAACTAAAACGCAGAAATAAAGATAGAGAGCGAGACACTAGTCGAACTCCCTACGAAGTAACTATGGAGAACTCGTTCCATAATACCCTCGTATCGGTGTCAAGGAGGACCTACACTATGCAACTACCCTCGAGACGATAAAGGACTCGCAAGTAGAATGATCCGGGGGGGGGGGGGGTTTGGGGTTCAACTAGAATCCACTAGTAAACTCAAACCAACTCAAAGGGTTTTTCATTCAAAGAGAATCCACTCTTGAACATTCATTCAATCATTCATCATCAAAGCTAACTTCCTAAAAATGCTAAGCTATAGGGTATTTATAGGCCTTTCTTAGACATGAATGAAAAGCCTAAAGTACCCTTAAGTAAGTTCTAAAGTCATAAGCCACATAGGGGCATAATAGGAATTACATAGGATAAAAACTAGCAATCCCGCAACTTGTTCAGCAACTAGGTTGATAAGAATCAAACGCGGAAAAAGTAAAAGATAAGAACGAGACGTAACTCGATCTCTAATCCCAAGTAGCAACGGAGAACTTGTTCCGTTACACCCCGAGAGAAGGACAAGAACACCTACGCTATGTAACTACCCTCGAGCTAACGCGAGCACGCAAGTAGAATGGTCGGAGAGGAAAAGTATTCATCTAGATCCGCTAGAAGAACTACAAGTCCAAGATCAAAGGGTTTCATTCAATAACCAAGAGCCATGCTCATGTTCAATGTTTAACATTCATCAAATATCATAAACTAAGTGTAAAATAAGCTAGGCTTGGCTATTTATAGTGTTTCCCAAGCTGACACAATGACTTAAATACCCTTACTAATAAGGTTCATCAAATAAGCCACGTAGGGCAAAACAGTAAAAGAAACATTAGTTCAGCAGCTAGGAGGGGCGCCTGGGGCTGGGAGGGGCGCCTGGAACATGCTGAAGCTAGGCGGGGCGCCTGGAGCTAGGCGGGGCGCCTGGCTTGGCCTTCAGCTAGGCGGGGCGCCTGGAGCTAAGCGGGGCGCCTGGGCACTTTTCAGCTCTTAGGCAGTGAGCTTGCCAGGCGGGGCGCCTGGCTCTGCTGGACTCTCTTCTTCCTTAGGCGTGAGGCCTAGTTTGAGCATCCGGAATGGCTTCCACTCGCCTCCTTCCTCAAGTCCTCTCCTCTCCAAGTATAAATGCGCCTCTTGGACATCCTTGACTTGGCTCCGAGTGAATGGTATCCTTGTGGGGGTTTGGTTCTTATCATCCTCCCCTTCTTGAGAAGATTTCGTCCTCGAAATTGAAGCATCATCACCCACGACCTCGTCACCACCTACATCCAAAGGAACCAAGTCACAAACATTGAAAGTATTAGAAACTTGATACTCACTTGGTAAGTCGACCACATAGGCGTTGTTGTTTATCTTTGAAAGCACTTGGAATGGGCCATCTCCACGGGGTGCCAACTTCCCTTTTCTAAGGTTTGGAAACCTTTCTTTCCGGAAGTGCACCCACACATAGTCACCCTTCTTGAATTCCACCTTCTTGCGTCCCTTGTTTTTCTTGGAGGCTACCTTTGCATAGGCTTCCTCCAAGTTCTTCTTTGCCTTGGCATGAACCTCCATCAAAGCCTTGGCTCTAGCTTTACCTTCAAAATTAACAACCATTTCCCTTGGCAAAGGGGTTAGATCAAGGGGAATCAAGGGGTTAAATCCATAGACACACTCGAATGGAGTCATACCTATCATGCTATGCAATGTGCGATTGTAGGCAAACTCCATAAAAGGTAGACGATCAATCCAAGTCCCGGCCTTACCTCGGGTCATGGCTCTAAGAAGAGCACCCAAGGTTCGGTTTACCACTTCCGTTTGCCCATCGATTTGTGGGTGGTGGGACGTGGAGAACAAGAGCTTGGTGCCTAAAGCACCCCATAAACTTCGCCAAAAATGGCTTAGGAACTTAGGGTCCCTATCACTCACTATAGTTTGAGGCACACCATGTAGCTTCAAAACATTTTCAACAAACAAGGAAGCTACATGTTGGGCATCATCGCATTTCTTGCATGGAATGAAATGAGCCATCTTGGAGAACCTATCCACAACAACATAAATGGTATCATGGCCCCCCCTAGTCCTAGGTAATCCCATCATGAAATCCATTGAGATATCCAACCAAGGACTAGTAGGTACGGGGAGAGGGGTATACAACCCATGGGGGTGGGCTTTGGATTTAGCACGTTTGCACTCAAGGCAATTGTTGCAAAACTTTTCCACTTGCACCCCCATCTTTGGCCAATGAAATTGTTCTTTAAGAATAGCCAAAGTCTTTCTTGTGACAAAATGTCCCATGAGTCCCCCGCAATGTGCCTCTTGCACAAGCAACTCCCTCCAAGAGGACTCCGGAATGCACACTCTACCATTTTTGAAGATATATCCATTAACCCATTGGTATTTTTCAACTCTCTCCCCCTTCTCTAGAGCGTCATTGACACTCTTTAGCTTTGGGTCATGAGCATACATCAATTTAATGCTCTCAAAACCCATGAGCTTAGAGGTGAGAGTGGTGGCTAGAGCAAACTTTCTCGAAAGCGCATCCGCCACAACATTGTCCTTCCCTTTCTTATATTGGATCACATAGGGAAAGGACTCAATGAATTCAACCCACTTGGCACGTCTCTTATTGAGCTTCTCTTGGCCTCTCAAATGCTTGAGTGACTCATGGTCACTCTTGATTACAAACTCACGAGGCCAAAGATAGTGTTGCCAATGGGCAAGGGCTCTCACAAGGGCATACAACTCCTTGTCATATGTAGAATAGTTCAAGGAGGCCCCTTTCAATTTCTCACTAAAGTAGGCGATGGGTTTGCTATCTTGCATTAAGACACCACCGATTCCCACCCCCGAGGCATCACACTCAACCTCAAATGCCTTTCCGAAGTCGGGCAATTGCAATAGAGGGGCGGTACTCAACCTACTTTTCAATTCATGGAAGGCCTTCTCTTGAGGCTCTCCCCAAACAAACGGTTGGTCTTTCTTCACCAATTCGGTGAGTGGAGCGGCAATGGAGCTAAAGTCCCTCACAAATCGCCTATAAAAGCTTGCGAGACCATGAAAGCTCCTCACTTGAGTCACGGTAGTAGGAGTAGGCCAATCACGTATGGCCTCTACCTTAGACTCATCCACCTCCACTCCTTGAGCACTCACAACAAACCCAAGGAAGACAACCTTATCCACACCAAAGGCACACTTTTTGAAATTAGCATAGAGCTTTTCGGCTCTCAAAGCATCAAGCACTTGCCTAAGGTGGTCAACATGTTCATCCATTGTCTTACTATAGATCAAGATATCATCAAAATAGACAATAACAAACTTGTTGATAAAAGACTTCAAAACATGATTCATGAGTCGCATGAAAGTGCTAGGTGCGTTGGAAAGCCCGAAGGGCATTACCAACCATTCATAGAGACCGAATTTGGTCTTGAATGCGGTTTTCCATTCATCACCGGGTTTCATCCGGATTTGATGGTAACCGGACCTAAGGTCGATTTTGGAAAAGACCCACGACCCACTCAATTCATCCAACATATCATCAAGCCGTGGAATAGGGTGACGGTACTTGACCGTTATCTTATTCACGGCTCGGCAATCTACGCACATTCTCCAAGTGCCGTCTTTCTTTGGGACAAGAATGACCGGTACGGCACAAGGACTCAAACTCTCCCTTACCAAGCCTTTGGAAAGCAAGTCATCAACTTGTTTTTGCAACTCCCTTGTATCCTCGGGATTGCTTCTATAGTCCGGCTTGTTCGGGATTTGAGAGCCCGGAATAAAGTCAATTTGATGTTCAATACCTCTCAAGGGAGGTAAGCCATCGGGCATCTCATCCGGGAACATGTCCCCAAAGTTTTCCAAGACATTTTTCAAAGCACTAGGCATAGGGCTAGAAGAAAAATCACAATTAGAGTTAAGGATCATACCTTCGTGCACTAGGCATAGGAGAAATTTGGTGCCATCATTACCTTTCAAGAGCTCGCCCGGTTGCATCATGGCACACATGCCACCGGTAGATGAAGTAGGTGGGATTGCCACCATGTTTTTGGACAAAGGGCTAGTCTCAATGAGTGACTTAGCCTTTGCCACCTCCCTCAACTCCTTCATTTTCTTGTAATCATCACTTACTTGCTTAGGAGTGAGAGGTTTAAGCACAAATCTCTTCCCTTCATGTTTGACCGTGTAAGTGTTGACACGACCATCATGCACCACTTGCCTATCGAATTGCCATGGCCTCCCTAAGAGTAGGTGGCATGCTTGCATAGGCACAACGTCAAACAAATGCTCATCAACATAACTACCCATTCTAAACTTGATCATGGCTTGTTTCATCACCTTAAGCTCTCCACATTCACTAAGCCATTGTAACCGGTAAGGTTTAGGATGCTTCATGGTAGTTAACTTCAATTGAGCCACTAGTGATTGACTCACTACATTTGCACAACTTTCGGAATCAATTATCATAGAGCAAACAACATCTTTGACCCGGCACCTAGCATGGAAAAGATTTTCCCTTTGCAAGGTTTCACTATCTTCCACAATCATAGCCCCTAGGCTCCTTCTCACAACCAAGAAAGTATGAGGATCCTCCTCCTCCACCGTGTCATCAAGCAAATCATTCTCCTCTACTCCCTCATCTCCCTCTACTCCCTCTACTCCCTCATCTTCCGATTCACTCTCTTTCTCATATGCATCATTACCAACAACAATCATGGTCCTCTTTGTAGGACATTCCCTAGCAAAGTGACCATAGCCCTTGCACTTGTGGCATTGTATTGAAGAAGAAGTAGGAGCATGTAATTGAGCTTTAGAGTTACCTCCCACATTAGATGTGTTCTTCTCATACGGCTTTTTCACATCCTTGGTAGCATTTGCACCACTTGTTCCACTTGCACTTGGGAACCTTGCATTTGTAGTAGGAGGCTTCCAATCCTTTGGTTTGCTTGTTTGGAGTAGGAGTGCTACTCTTGTGGCGGAGGGATTTCTCCTCCTTAAGCCATTTCTCGGCCTCAACCGCATCTTCACATAGCTTGTAATGATCATCATATTTGTGGAACTTCAATTGTGAAGCTATGTCTCGATTTAAGCCCCCTTTGAAACGGATCATGGCCGTCTCATTGTCTTCATCATCTAAGTCAAGGATCATTCGGATTTGCTCAAATTCATTGAAGTATTCACCAACCGATTTGTAACCTTGCTTCAAATCATATAGACTCCTTTGTTGTTCAACTCGGTATTGGTTAGTCAAGTACTTCTCATCCATCACACGGATCAACTCTTCCCAAGTAAGATTAATAGCCATACCCGTCCTCCTTTTATTCCTCTTCACCGACTCCCACCAAG
This sequence comes from Petunia x hybrida, assembly GCA_037355625.1. Taxonomy (NCBI): domain Eukaryota; kingdom Viridiplantae; phylum Streptophyta; class Magnoliopsida; order Solanales; family Solanaceae; genus Petunia; species Petunia x hybrida. The sequence goes on from JBBBVM010000458.1 coordinate 129,242, forward strand.
TAGAAGCAAAAGATTCAAAGGAGGATATTGCATACTTGGTCTTCTTCACATCGGGCATATCATTGGTGTCAAAGATACGCTCCATAGCCAATTTCCAATCAATGTACTCCACCGGGTCACTACTTCCTTTGAAAGAAGGGGACGATGATGCAGCCCGAACACGTGCTGATCAAGTGTTCGATCCACCGAGGAGACCGATGATAAGAAGCCAAGCCAAGCTGCTGCACGATGTGCACATTCACTTAGCCTGGCCGAAGGAAAACAATTGCTCCAAAGCTGAGTGGCCGGGCTCAAGAACCGAAGGCATTATCTTCAGATTTGAGCCCGAAGGCAAAGTGACCGAGGACAATGAGCTCGAGGACAATTGAGCGTCCGAAGACAACGAGTTCGAGCAAGCAACCGAGCACCGAAGTCAAGGCTGCCGAACACAAACTTGTCTCTGCCCTGCGTGGCTTGTTCTTATTAGTCACTTGTGACTATTTACTACTTTACCCTTAGAGTAGCCTATAAATAGTCCATTTCATTTCATTGTAAGATAGACAGTTTGAGTTTATGAAAAACATAGCAAGTGCTATTGTGAGTCTCCGATGGAGCCGAACCCCGACGTGGGCTTTTAAAGAACATGTGTCAATCGGTATTATTCGTTTGAACAATTTCTTCTTGATCATTCAATTTGCAAGAAGCGGGTCTTTCTTGAGGATTGTTGCATAGTATAGGTGCGTCTTGATTTCCCTTCGATCGAGCTTGAGATAGGTTCCTCACTGTTCTTTCGAATCGAAGCAAGATTTGTATGTAGGAAATCAAACGCGGAAAGTAAAAGATAAGAACGAGACGTAACTCGATCTCTAATCCCAAGTAGCAACGGAGAACTTGTTCCGTTACACCCCGAGAGAAGGACAAGAACACCTACACTATGCAACTACCCTCGAGCTAACGCGAGCACGCAAGTAGAATGGTCGGAGAGGAAAAGTATTCATCTAGATCCGCTAGAAGAACTACAAGTCCCAAAACAAAGGGTTTCATTCATTCAATAACCAAGAGCCTTGCTCATGTTCAATATTCTTCAACTATCAATAATAAACTAAGTTCAAAATAGGCTAAGCATGGCTATTTATAGTGTTTCCCAAGCTTAGACAATGGCTAAAATACCCTTACTAATAAGGTTCACAAAATAGGCCACGTAGGGCAAAACGGTAAAATAAACATAGGCCTTCACAGCTGGGAGGGGCGCCTGGGATCTGGGAGGGGCGCCTGGGAATGCTGTCAGCTAGGCGGGGCGCCTGGCATCAGGCGGGGCGCCTGGCTTGGCCTTCAGCTAGGCGGGGCGCCTGGGCAGGCGGGGCGCCTGTGCACTTTTCAGCTCCTTAGGCAGTGAGCTTGCCAGGCGGGGCGCCTGGCTCTGCTGGGCTCTCTTCTTCCTTAGGCGTGAGGCCTAGTTTGAGCACCCGGAATGGCTTCCACTCGCTTCCTTCCTCAAGTCCTCTCCTCTCCAAGTATAAATGCACCTCTTGGACATCCTTGGCTTGGCTCCGAGTGAATGGTCTCCTTGTGGTGGATTGCCCGGCATCATCCTCCCCTTCTTGAGAAGATTTTGATAAGACCCAAACCCCCTCAAGACCCTTCACCCGGAGTCAAGCCAAGTTGATCCAAGATGCTCACCTTTACTTGGTATGGAAGGGTATGGAAGAAGGCCCCGAGAGCAACTTGAAGACCATACTTTGGTGTACCATGGAGGGAGGACCCTCTAGGATACTTGGAGAGGCCCAAGAGACCCAAAATGAGACATCCCAAGGGGCTCCAGAACAAGGCGGAGCGCCTCTCAGCTGAGGCGGGGCGCCTCCCAAAATCCAGAGGCATGAAAGGCTCAGGGCGGACCGCCTCCCAGCCTAGGCGACCGCCTCCCTCAGATCCAGAGAAGTAAAGTCTGCTGGGCGGCCGCGTCTCCCTACTAGGCGGACCGCCTACCCCTGTGACTCACATGCGGGATTTTTAATGACTTTTGTTTGAACTTCCAACTTTAGCCCTGCGTGGCCTCATTTGTTTAAGCCCACTTTGGGGGTATTTTAGACCTTTTATTTAGACCTAAGTGAAGCCTATAAATACTTCACTTAGCCTCTTTAAATCATTAGCTAACTTTGATGATTGAACAAACACTTTGTGTTGAGAGTTGAACTCTTGGAATTGAATGAATGAAACCTTGATGGGACTTGTTTTTCCTCTAGCGGATCTAGATGAATTCCAATCCCCCCCGATCATTCTACTTGCGTGCTCACGTTAGCTCGAGGGTAGTTGCTTAGTGTAGGTGTTCTTGTCATTCTCTCGGGGTGTAACGGAACAAGTTCTCCGTTGCTACTTGGGATTATCGTACGAGCTACGTCTCGCTTTTATCTTTTCGTTTCCGCATTTTGATTCTTATCATCTTGGTATCAGAGCAAGGCTCGGGTTTTGTTTCTACAAACCCCCGACCCTTGATTCTTCGTGCCTAGGTCGATTCCTATCTTTATTTTCTTGTTCTTGTTATTGAAGGAAGAAAATTACAAAAAAAATTGAAAAAAATTGAAAAATCTAAAAATTTGGTAACTTGTGGTTTGAGTGATTCATGATATGGGTGTTATAGATTCTTGATCGTGATTGAATCCCCGTCGTTTGGATACCAAAAACACTTGGATTGGAGAAGATTGAAAATCAAAACCCCTTAAAACCCTTGATGAACTTGTTCTTGATGACTTTTGATTGATTCTTGGGTTGGATTGATATTGGATTGAGATTTGATACTGGGGTTTGATCCTTGTGTGTTTCCCGTTCTTTTGGTACCTTAAACACCCAATTTGGAGTTGTATTGCATGAAGTGAAAATTTGAAACCCTATGAAAATTTGAAAATTTTGAAACCCTTGCTTTGAAGAAGATGATCATGGAGGATTGCTTGATTTTGATTGGGGTTTGATAAAAGTTATTGGGGTTTGATCTTTGTGACTAATACAACATTTGGGTACCTTTGAATTGCTAAAACAACGCTTGAATAGTTGGATTTGTGGGTGAAAAATCAACAAAACGCGAAGTGAACTGTGCTGGAACACAGCAGGAGGCGGAGCGCCTAACAAAGAGGCGGAGCGCCTCCCACTGGTGAGCTTGCAGGATTTTCTCTGAGGCGGAGCGCCTCCCTGAGAGGGCGGAGCGCCTCTCACCTGCACCTTACCCTGGGCGGTCGCCTCTCATCCTGAGGCGGGGCGCCTACTTCCTGAAACTTGGGAATTGGGTAGAAACTTCTAGGATTCCTTGTTTTGTTGTTTGCATTGCTTCTAATTGGTACTATTAGAGTATAATCCTACTTGATTAGTACTAATTACTTCGAGCTACTAGGAACATCGTGCCTTAGGAAGGAGACTAGAATTCCAAGAAGATTCATAGTTTCTTTTGACTCAAGTCCTTTTACTTCAAAGTGCCTAGCGTTTATCGAGTCCCGTTAACTCCACTCACCCCGGAGTGTGCTTGACTCGTGAATAGTTTGGTTGAGTAGAGGGATTGTTAGTCATCTACGGGAAGCTTTGGAATTACAAGTCGAGTGAAATATCCACCGCCACCCAAAAGAGTGAACCGAGTGAACACAAGTGAGGGAGCGAGTGAGGTGTTTTAACTAACGCTTGTTTCTTTTCTTTGTAGGTACAATGGCCAACGAGGGCCAAGATTTCATCAAGGAGGCCTTGGCTAGCCTTCTTGCCAAGATGGATGTTATGACTCAAAGGATTGAGTCACTTGAAAAGGGTGCCTCAAGTACCCAAGGAGACCAAGGGACCCCGAGTGTCCCAATTGAAAAGGGGACCCCGAGTGTCCAAATTGAGGCCGGTGAAGGCTCGAGTAGCCCTACCTTTACCCCGGAGCAAGTTGTTGAACTTCTCAATCAACAACGGGTAAAGGAAGATCGAGAAAGAATTGAACGAACGGGCATTCCCCGTATCTTGGATAATCCCCCAAGAAACAACCCATTACCAAGACCCATCCGAAATGTGCAACCTCTTGAGCAAGTCGATGAAGCTCAAGAAGGGGAGGAAGCCGAGTATGGTGATGATATGTATGGGCTTGATGACCACTTTCAACCGAGACGTGGTATGAATTGGGGTCGTAATGTGGATCGAGGTAGGGGCCGAGGTCGAGGGCCACCTATGGGATTTGTTGGAGGGAATGCGAGGAGGGAGTATGGTGTGAATGAAGACCACTATGGGGGCCAACCGGAGCCATTCCGTGGGGGTCGTGACAACAACAACAATCTTAATAGTGTGAAGATTACTATTCCTCCTTTCAAAGGGAGTAGTGATCCGGTGGAGTATCTTGATTGGAAGTTGTCCATGGAACGTATATTTGACACCAATGACATGCCCGAATTGAAGAAGACTAAGTATGCTATCTCTACCTTTGAGTCCTTTGCTTCTACATGGTGGGAGTCGGTAAAGAGGAATAGAAGGAGGATGGGGATGGTTCTTAATCTTACTTGGGATGAGTTGATCCGTGTGATGGATGAAAAGTACTTGACTAACCAATACCGAGTGGACCAACAAAAGCGTCTCTATGAATTGAAACAAGGTTCCAAGTCGGTTGGGGAGTACTTCAATGAGTTTGAACAAGTCCGGATGACTCTAGACTTGGATGATGAAGACAATGAGACGGCCATGATCCGTTTCAAAGGGGGCTTGAACCGAGACATAGCTTCACAATTGAAGTTCCACAAATATGATGATCATTACAAGCTATGTGAAGATGCGGTTGAGGCCGAGAAATGGCTCAAAGAGGAGAAATCCCTTCGCTACAAGAGTAGCACTACTACCCCAACAAGCAAACCGAAGGATTGGAAGCCTCCTACCACAAATGCAAGGTTCCAAAGTGCAAGTGGAACAAGTGGTGCCAATGCTACCAAGGATGTGAAAAAGCCATATGAGAAGAACACATCTAATGTGGGAGGTAACTCTAAAACTCAATTGAATGCTCCTACTTCTTCTTCAATGCAATGCCACAAGTGCAAGGGATATGGTCACTTTGCTAGGGAATGTCCTACAAAGAGAACCATGATTGTTGTTGGCAATGATGCCTATGAGAAAGAGAGTGAATCGGAAGATGAGGGAGTAGAGAAAGAAGAGGGAGATGAGGGAGTAGAGGAGAATGATTTGCTTGATGACACGGGGGAAGAGGAGGATTTTCATACTTTCTTAGTTGTGAGAAGGAGCCTAGGGGTTATGGTAGTGGAAGATAGTGAGACCTTGCAAAGGGAAAATCTATTCCATGCCAAGTGCCGGGTCAAAGATGCCGTTTGCTCTATGATAATTGATTCCGGAAGTTGTGCAAATGTAGTGAGTCAATCACTTGTGTCTCAATTGAAGTTGACGGCCATAAAGCATCCTAAACCTTACCGGTTACAATGGCTAAGCGAATGTGGGGAGCTTAAAGTGGTAAAGCAAGTGATGATTCGATTCAAAATGGGGAGTTATGTAGATGAGCATTTGTTTGACGTTGTGCCCATGCAAGCGTGCCACCTACTCTTAGGGAGGCCTTGGCAATTTGATAGGCAAGTGGTGCATGACGGTCGTGTCAATACTTACACGGTCAAACATGAAGGGAAAAGATATGTGCTTAAACCTCTCACTCCTAAACAAGTGAGTGATGACTACAAGAGAATGAAGGAGTTGAGAGAGGTGGCAAAGGCTAAGTCAATCATTGAGACTAGTCCTTTGTCCAAAAGCATGGTGGCAATCCCACCAACATCATCTACCGGAGGCATTTGTGCCATGATGCAACCGGGTGAGCTCTTAAGAGGAAATGATGGCAACAAACTTCTCATATGCCTAGTGCACAAAGGTATGGTTCTAAACTCTAATTATGATGTTTCTCCTAGTCCTTTGCCTAGTGCTTTGAAAAATGTGTTGGAGAATTTTGGGGACATGTTCCCGGATGAGATGCCCGATGGCTTACCTCCCTTGAGGGGTATTGAACATCAAATTGATTTTATTCCGGGCTCTCAAATCCCGAACAAGCCGGCTTATAGAAGCAATCCCGAGGATACGAGGGAGTTGCAAAAACAAGTTGATGACTTGCTTTCAAAAGGCTTGGTGAGGGAAAGTTTGAGTCCTTGTGCCGTTCCGGTCATTCTTGTCCCAAAGAAAGACGGCACTTGGAGAATGTGCGTAGATTGCCGAGCCGTGAATAAGATAACGATCAAGTATCGTCACCCTATTCCACGGCTTGATGATATGTTGGATGAATTGAGTGGGTCGTGTGTCTTTTCCAAAATCGACCTTAGGTCCGGCTACCATCAAATCCGGATGAAACCCGGGGATGAATGGAAAACCGCATTCAAGACCAAATTTGGTCTCTATGAATGGTTGGTTATGCCTTTCGGGCTATCCAACGCACCTAGCACTTTCATGCGACTCATGAATCATGTTTTGAAGTCTTTTATCAACAAGTTTGTCGTTGTCTATTTTGATGATATCTTGATCTATAGTAGGACAATTGATGAACATGTTGACCACCTTAGGCAAGTGCTTGATGCTTTGAGAGCCGAAAAGCTCTATGCTAATTTCAAAAAGTGTGCCTTTGGTGTGGATAAGGTTGTCTTTCTTGGGTTTGTTGTGAGTGCCCAAGGAGTGGAGGTGGATGAGTCTAAGGTAGAGGCCATACGTGATTGGCCTACTCCTACTACCGTGACTCAAGTGAGGAGCTTCCATGGTCTCGCAAGCTTTTATAGGCGATTTGTGAGAGACTTTAGCTCCACTGCCGCTCCACTCACCGAATTGGTGAAGAAAGACCAACCGTTTGTTTGGGGAGAGCCTCAAGAGAAGGCCTTCCATGAATTGAAAAGTAGGTTGAGTACCGCCCCGCTATTGCAATTGCCCGACTTCGGGAAGGCATTTGAGGTTGAGTGTGATGCCTCGGGGGTGGGAATTGGTGGTGTCTTAATGCAAGATAGCAAACCCATCGCCTACTTTAGTGAGAAGTTGAAAGGGGCCTCTTTGAATTATTCAACATATGACAAGGAGTTGTATGCCCTTGTGAGAGCCCTTGCCCATTGGCAACACTATCTTTGGCCTCGTGAGTTTGTAATCAAGAGTGACCATGAGTCACTCAAGCATTTGAGAGGCCAAGAGAAGCTCAATAAGAGACATGCCAAGTGGGTTGAATTCATTGAGTCTTTTCCCTATGTGATCCAATACAAGAAAGGGAAAGACAATGTCGTGGCGGATGCACTTTCTAGAAAGTTTGCTCTAGCCACCACTCTCACCTCTAAGCTCATGGGTTTTGAGAGCATTAAATTGATGTATGCTCATGACCCGAAGCTAAAGGGTGTCCATGACACTCTAGAGAAAGGGGAGAGAGTTGATAAATACCAATGGGTTAATGGTTATATCTTCAAAAATGGTAGAGTGTGCATTCCGGAGTCCTCTTGGAGAGAGTTGCTTGTGCATGAAGCACATTGCGGGGGACTCATGGGACATTTTGGCACAAGAAAGACTTTGGCCATTCTTCAAGAACAATTCTATTGGCCAAAGATGAGGGTGCATGTGGAGAAGTTTTGCACTAATTGCCTTGATTGCAAACGTGCCAAATCTAAAGCCCACCCTCATGGGTTGTATACCCCACTCCCCGTACCTACTAGTCCGTGGTTGGATGTCTCAATGGATTTTGTGATGGGATTACCAAGGACTAGAGGGGGCCATGATAGCATTTATGTTGTTGTGGATAGGTTCTCCAAAATGGCTCATTTCATTCCATGCAAGAAATGTGATGATGCACAACATGTGGCAACTTTGTTTATTGAAAATGTTTTGAAGTTGCATGGTGTGCCTCAAACCATAGTGAGTGATAGGGACACTAAGTTCCTAAGTCATTTTTGGAGGTGTTTATGGGGTGCTTTAGGCACCAAGCTCTTGTTCTCCACGTCCCACCACCCCCAAACCGATGGGCAAACGGAAGTGGTAAACCGAACCTTGGGAGCTCTTCTTAGAGCCATGACTCGAGGTAAGGCCGGGACTTGGATTGATCGTCTACCTCTTATGGAGTTTGCCTACAATCGCACATTGCATAGCATGATAGGCATGACTCCATTCGAGTGTGTTTATGGATTTAACCCCTTGATTCCCCTTGATCTAACCCCTTTGCCAAGGGAAATGGTTGTTAATTTTGAAGGTAAAGCTAGAGCCAAGGCTTTGGTTGAGCTCCATGCAAAGGCAAAGAAGAACTTGGAGGAAACTTATGCTAAGGTTGCCTCCAAGAAAAACAAAGGCCGCAAGAAGGTGGAACTCAAGAAGGGTGACTATGTTTGGGTGCACTTCCGAAAAGAGAGGTTTCCAAACCTAAGGAAAGGGAAGTTGGCACCCCGAGGAGATGGACCATTCCAAGTGCTCTCGAAGATAAACAACAATGCCTACGTGGTCGACTTGCCAAGTGAGTATCAAGTTTCTAATACTTTCAATGTTTGTGACTTGGTTCCTTTGGATGTAGGTAATGAAGAGGTCGTGCATGATGATGAAGAGGTTGTGGATGATGCTTCGATTTCGAGGACGAAATCCTCTCAAGAAGGGGAGGATGATAAGACCCAAACCCCCTCAAGACCCTTCACCCGGAGTCAAGCCAAGTTGATCCAAGATGCTCACCTTTACTTGGTATGGAAGGGTATGGAAGAAGGCCCCGAGAGCAACTTGAAGACCATACTTTGGTGTACCATGGAGGGAGGACCCTCTAGGATACTTGGAGAGGCCCAAGAGACCCAAAATGAGACATCCCAAGGGGCTCCAGAACAAGGCGGAGCGCCTCTCAGCTGAGGCGGGGCGCCTCCCAAAATCCAGAGGCATGAAAGGCTCAGGGCGGACCGCCTCCCAGCCTAGGCGACCGCCTCCCTCAGATCCAGAGAAGTAAAGTCTGCTGGGCGGCCGCCTCTCCCTACTAGGCGGACCGCCTACCCCTGTGACTCACATGCGGGATTTTTAATGACTTTTGTTTGAACTTCCAACTTTAGCCCTGCGTGGCCTCATTTGTTTAAGCCCACTTTGGGGGTATTTTAGACCTTTTATTTAGACCTAAGTGAAGCCTATAAATACTTCACTTAGCCTCTTTAAATCATTAGCTAACTTTGATGATTGAACAAACACTTTGTGTTGAGAGTTGAACTCTTGGAATTGAATGAATGAAACCTTGATGGGACTTGTTTTTCCTCTAGCGGATCTAGATGAATTCCAATCCCCCCCGATCATTCTACTTGCGTGCTCACGTTAGCTCGAGGGTAGTTGCTTAGTGTAGGTGTTCTTGTCATTCTCTCGGGGTGTAACGGAACAAGTTCTCCGTTGCTACTTGGGATTATCGTACGAGCTACGTCTCGCTTTTATCTTTTCGTTTCCGCATTTTGATTCTTATCAGATTTCGTCCTCGAAATCGAAGCATCATCATCCACGACCCCTTCATTACCTACATCCAAAGGAACCAAGTCACAAACATTGAAAGTATTAGAAACTTGATACTCACTTGGCAAGTCGACCACATAGGCGTTGTTGTTTATCTTTGAAAGCACTTGGAATGGGCCATCTCCACGGGGTGCTAACTTTCCTTTTCTAATGCTTGGAAACCTTTCTTTTCGGAAGTGCACCCACACATAGTCACCCTTCTTGAGTTCCACCTTCTTTCGTCCCTTGTTCTTCTTAGAGGCTACCTTTGCATAGGCTTCCTCCAAGTTCTTCTTCGCCTTAGCTTGTATTTCCATCAAGGCCTTGGCTCTAGTTTTACCTTCAAAATTAACAACCATCTCCCTTGGCAAAGGGGTTAGATCAAGGGGAATCAAGGGATTAAAACCATACACACACTCGAATGGAGTCATACCAATCATCCGATGCACGGTTCGATTGTAGGCAAACTCCATAAAAGGTAGCTTATCTATCCAAGTCCCACCCTTACCTCGGGTCATGGCTCTAAGAAGAGCACCCAAGGTCCGGTTCACCACTTCGGTTTGCCCATCGGTTTGGGGGTGGTGGGACGTAGAAAACAAGAGTTTGGTGCCAAGGGCACCCCATAAACTCCTCCAAAAATGACTTAGGAACTTAGTGTCCCTATCACTCACTATGGTTTGAGGCACACCATGCAATTTCAAGATATTATCAATAAACAAGGTAGCAACATGTTGTGCATCATCAAATTTACGACATGGAATGAAATGCGCCATTTTGGAGAACCTATCCACGACAACATAAATGCTATCATGGCCCCCCTAGTCCTTGGTAATCCCATCACAAAATCCATCGAGATATCCAACCATGGACTAGTAGGTACGGGGAGTGGGGTATACAAACCATGGGGTTTCGACTTGGACTTAGCAACCTTGCATTTAAGACAAGAGTTGCAAAGTTTCTCAACATGGGTCCCCATTTTTGGCCAATGGAATTGTTCCCGAAGGATGGCCAAGGTCTTGTCCCTACCAAAATGACCCATGAGTCCTCCACAATGTGCCTCTCGCACAAGCAATTCCCTCCATGAGGACTCGGGTATGCACACTTTACCATTCTTAAAGATATAACCATTAACCCATTGGTATTTCTCAACTCTCTGCCCCTTTTCTAGAGCTTGATGGATGCTCTTGAGCTTCGGGTCATGAGCATACATCAATTTAATGCTTTCAAAGCCCATAAGCTTGGAGGTGAGAGTGGTGGCTAGAGCAAACTTTCTCGAAAGCGCATCCGCCACAACATTGTCTTTCCCTTTCTTGTATTGGATAACATAGGGAAAAGACTCAATGAATTCAACCCACTTGGCATGTCTCTTATTGAGCTTCTCTTGGCCTCTCAAATGCTTGAGTGACTCATGGTCACTCTTGATTACAAACTCACGAGGCCAAAGATAGTGTTGCCAATGGGCAAGGGCTCTCACAAGGGCATACAACTCCTTTTCATATGTAGAATAGTTCAAGGAGGCCCCTTTCAATTTCTCACTAAAGTAGGCGATGGGTTTGCTATCTTGCATTAATACACCACCAATTCCCACCCCCGAGGCATCACATTCAACCTCAAATGCCTTTCCGAAGTCGGGCAATTGCAATAGAGGGGCGGTACTCAACCTACTTTTCAATTCATGGAAGGCCTTCTCTTAAGGCTCTCCCCAAATAAACGGTTGGTCTTTCTTCACCAATTCGGTGAGTGGAGCGGCGATGGAGCTAAAGTCTTTCACAAATCGCCTATAAAAGCTAGCAAGACCATGAAAGCTCCTCACTTGAGTCACGGTAGTAGGAGTAGGCCAATCACGTATGGCCTCTACCTTAGACTCATCCACCTCCACTCCTTGAGCACTCACAACAAACCCAAGGAAGACCACCTTCTCAACACCAAAGGCACACTTTTTAAAATTAGCATAGAGCTTTTCGGCTCTCAACTTCTCAAGCACTAGCCTAAGGTGTTCAACATGGTCGTCTATTGATTTGCTATAGATCAATATATCGTCAAAATAGACGACCACAAACTTGTTGATGAATGGCTTTAGAACATGGTTCATTAGCCTCATGAAAGTGCTAGGTGCATTGGAGAGCCCAAAGGGCATCACCAACCATTCATAGAGACCAAATTTGGTCTTGAATGCGGTTTTCCACTCATCACCCGGGTTTCATCCGGATTTGATGGTAGCCGGACCTAAGGTCAATTTTGCTAAACACACATGAACCGCTCAATTCATCTAACATATCATCAAGTCGGGGAATAGGATGACGGTACTTTACCGTTATTTTGTTCACGGCCCGACAATCAACACACATTCTCCAAGTACCGTCCTTTTTGGGAACAAGGATCACGGGCACGGCACAAGGACTCAAGCTTTCCCTTACCAAACCTTTAGTGAGCAATTCATCAACTTGCTTTTGCAATTCCCTTGTATCCTCCGGGTTGCTCCTATAGGCCGGTTTGTTTGGGATTTGGGATCCCGGGACAAAGTCTATTTGATGCTCAATGCCCCTCAAAGGAGGCAATCCATCCGGCATTTCATCCAGGAACATGTCACCAAAATCCTTCAAAACATTCTCAAACACACTAGGTAAAGGGTTAGAAGAAAAATCACAATTAGAGTTAAGGATCATACCTTTGTGCACTAGGCATAGGAGAAGTTTGGTGCCATCATTACCTTTCAAGAGCTCACCCGGTTGCATCATGGCACACATGCCACCGGTAGATAAAGTAGGTGGGATTGCCACCATGCTTTTGGACAAAGGGCTAGTCTCAATGAGCGACTTAGCCTTTGCCACCTCCCTCAACTCCTTCATTTTCTTGTAGTCATCACTTACTTGCTTAGGAGTGAGAGGTTTAAGCACAAATCTCTTCCCTTCATGTTTGACCGTGTAAGTGTTGACACGACCATCATGCACCACTTGCCTATCGAATTGCCATGGCCTCCCTAAGAGTAGGTGGCATGCTTGCATAGGCACAACGTCAAACAAATGCTCATCAACATAACTACCCATCCTAAACTTGATCATGGCTTGTTTCATTACCTTAAGCTCTCCACATTCACTAAGCCATTGTAACCGGTAAGGTTTAGGATGCTTCATGGTAGTTAACTTCAATTGAGCCACTAGTGATTGACTTCCGAGCTCGTATCGTCCATGCCCTTCCGGATCAAGTGTAAGTGAGCATCATGAAGTGCTTTGGCTTGGCTTCTCGTAAAGGGTCTTGTGATGGTGGTTTTCCCCGCATCATCCTCTCCTTCTTGAGAAGATTTCGTCCTCGAAATTGTAGCGTCAACCTCCACGACATTGTCCTCTACGGTGCCATCACCTACATCAAAAGGAGCCAAGTCACTAACATTAAAAGTGTTTGAAATAGTGTACTCACTTGGCAAATCGATCACATAGGCGTTGTTGTTGATCTTGGATATCACTTGGAAGGGTCCATCTCCCCGGGGTGCCAATTTCCCTTTCCTAAGGTTTGGAAACCTCTCTTTGCGGAAATGCACCCACACCCAATCTCCTTTCTTGAGTTCCAACTTCTTCCTCCCCTTGTTCTTCTTGAGGGCAACCTTGTCATAGGCTTCCTCCAATCGCTTCCTCGTTTTGGCATGGATTTCAAGCATGGCTTTAGCTCGGTTTTCACCTTCAAAATTAACAACCATTTCCTTGGGCAAAGGGGTTAGATCAAGTGGAATCAAAGGATTAAAACCATAAACGCACTCAAACGGAGTCAAGCCAATCATGCTATGCAATGTACGGTTATAAGCAAACTCCATAAGAGGCAACTTGTCAACCCACGCCCCGGCCTTACCTCGGGTCATGGCTCTAAGGAGAGCACCCAAGGTTCCGTTCACCACTTCGGTTTGACCATCCGTTTGGGGGTGGTGGGACGTAGAGAATAACAACTTGGTGCCAAGAGCACCCCAAAGACACCTCCAAAAATGGCTAAGGAACTTAGAGTCCCTATCACTCACAATGGTTTGAGGCACACCATGCAACTTTAACACATTATCAATGAACTACGAAGCTACATGTTGTGCATCATGACTCTTCTTACAAGGAATAAAGTGAGCCATTTTGGAGAACCGATCCACGACAACATAAATGCTATCGTGCCCCCCTTTAGACCGTGGCAAGCCCATAACAAAATCCATTGAAATATCCATCCACGGGCTAGTAGGAATAGGTAGGGGAGTATACAAACCATGGGAATTAGATTTGGACTTAGCATACTTGCAATCCAAGCAAGTATTGCAAAGTCTCTCAACTTGCACACCCATCTTTGGCCAATGGAATTGCTCCATGAGAATGGCCAAGGTTTTGTTCCTCCCAAAGTGACCCATCAAGCCCCCACAATGTGCTTCACGAACAAGCAACTCCCTCCATGAGGACTCGGGCACACAAACTCTTCCATTTTTAAAAATGTAGCCGTCAACCCATTGGTATTTCTCCACCCGCTTTCCACTCACTAGAGCATCATGAATGCTCTTGAACTTTGGGTCATGTTCATACAAAGACTTTATACTCTCAAAACCCATAAGTCTAGAGGCAAGAGTGGTAGCAAGGGCGAACTTCCTAGAAAGCGCATCGGCTACAACATTGTCCTTGCCCTTCTTGTAATGAATTACATAAGGGAAAGACTCAATGAACTCCACCCACTTGGCATGCCTTTTGTTCAATTTCTCTTGGCCTCTTAGATGCTTGAGTGACTCATGGTCACTCTTGATCACGAATTCCCGAGGCCATAGATAGTGTTGCCAATGGGCTAAAGCTCTCACGAGGGCATACAACTCCTTGTCATACGTGGAGTAATTCAAGGTTGCGCCCTTCAACTTCTCACTAAAGTAGGCAACGGGCTTCCCTTCTTGCATGAGAACACCCCCAATTCCCACCCCCGAGGCATCACATTCAACCTCAAAAGCCTACCCGAAGTCGGGCAATTGTAGCAAGGGGGCGGTACTCAACCTACCTTTCAATTCTTGGAAAGCTCTCTCATGAGACTCTCCCCACACAAAGGGTTTATCTTTCTTCACCAACTCGGTGAGTGGTGCGGCAATGGTGCTAAAGTCTCTAACAAAGCGCCGATAGAAACTAGCAAGGCCATGGAAACTCCTCACATGAGAAACGGTGGTAGGAGTAGGCCAATCTCTAATGGCTTCAACTTTGGACTCATCAACTTCCACACCATTGACACTAACAACAAAGCCCAAAAAGACAACCTTTTCAACACAAAAGGCACACTTCTTAAAGTTGGCATAGAGCTTTTCGGCTCGTAGCACTTCAAGCACTTGACTCAAGTGGCCCACATGGTCGTCTATTGACTTGCTATAAATCAATATGTCATCAAAGTAGACGACCACGAATTTGTTGATAAATGGCTTAAGCACGTGGTTCATTAATCTCATGAAAGTGCTAGGTGCGTTGGAGAGGCCGAAGGGCATCACCAACCATTAATATAGACCAAATTTAGTCTTGAATGCGGTTTTCCACTCATCACCACCCGGTTTCATCCGGATTTGGTGGTAGCCGGACCTAAGGTCTATTTTTGAAAAGACACTAGAACCACTAAGCTCATCCAACATGTCATCCAATCGAGGTATGGGATGTCGATACTTTACCGTGATCTTGTTGACCGCCCGACAATCCACACACATCCTCCAAGTGCCATCCTTCTTTGGAACGAGGATCACGAGCACGGCACAAGGACTCAAGCTTTCCCTCACCAAGCCCTTTGTAAGTAATTCATCAATTTGTTTTTGCAACTCCCTTGTGTCCTCGGGATTGCTTCTATATGCCGGCTTGTTGGGGATTTCAGATCCCGGGACAAAATCAATTTGATGTTCAATACCTCTCAAGGGAGGTAGTCCATCCGGCATCTCTTCCGGAAACATGTCCTCGTAGACCTTCAAGACATTGTCAATGGCACTAGGCAAAGGGTTAGGGTTAGATAAATAATCACTTTCGGAATTTAAAACCATACCTTTGTGCACTAGGCATATGAGCATCTTGGTGCCATCATTACCTCTCAAAACCTCACCCGGTTGCATCATGGCACACATGCGACCGGTGGAAGATGGTGGAGTCTCGGCCAAAGATTTGGCCACAATCGGGGACTTGGCCTTAGCCGCTTCCCTCAACTCTTTCATGTGCCGATAGTCTTCACTTACTTGTTTCGGGGTCAAAGGTGTAAGCACAAACCTTTTCCCCTCATGTTTCACCGTGTAAGTGTTGGCCCGGCCATCATGAACCACTTGTTTGTCGTATTGCCAAGGCCTTCCAAACAAAAGATGGCAAGCTTGCATTGGCACCACGTCAAACATGTGTTCATCTTGATAGTTTCCAATCTTGAACCTAACCAAGACTTGCTTCACTACTCTCAATTCCCCACACTCACTTAGCCATTGTAAACGGTAGGGGCTCGGGTGTTTAATGGTAGTCAACTTCAATTGTGAGACCAAAGATTGGCTCACCACATTTGCACAACTACCCGAGTCAATAATCATGGAACAAACTTGCCCCTTCACTCTACAACGGGCATGGAACAAGTTCTCCCTTTGCTCATCTTCCCTCTCCTCACTCAACATAGTTCCCAAAATGCGGCGTACCACAAGGAACATATTAGGATCATCCCCCTCCGTCGCTCTCTCCTCACCTTCACCCTCAACTTCCTCACTCTCCTCCTCATCATCTCCCTCGGGCTCACTCTCCCCCTCATAGACCAACCCATCATCCATTACAATCATTGTTTTCCGGGTAGGGCACTCTTTGGCAAAGTGGCCATAACCCTTGCATTTATGACATTGGAAGGAAGAAGAAGAAGGAGTATTCAAAGTAGTTTTAGAAGTACCTCCAACCTCTTTGTGGTCGCTCTTCGGGGTAGCCTTCTCAAAAGGCTTCTTTACATCTCGACTCCCACTTGCCCCACTAGCATATGGGCTCTTCCATTCTTTGGTGCGAGTTGAAGGAGTGGTAGTGGTAGTACTCCTATGGCGAGGAGCCTTTTCTTCTTTGAGCCATTTCTCGGCTTCAACCGCGGCATCACAAACATCTTGTAAGGAGTGAAAGATGTGAAGTCTCAATTGGGATGCAATCTCCCTACTCAAGCCACTTTTGAAACGGATGATAGCTTGTTCCTCATCTTCCGTTTCCATATCAAGAGCCATCCGATTTTTCTCAAAGTCGTTGAAATATTCATCAACGGACTTGTAACCTTGTTTCAATTCATAGAGCCTTTTGAGTTGCTCTTGTCGACACTTGGGAGTCACATATTTGTTGTTCATTATTTCTTTCAACTCTTCCCAAGTAATGTTCATCCGCAACCCAAGTCGTCTCCTTGATCGCTTCATGGATTCCCACCATGTAGATGCATAAGACTCAAATGATGATATAGCATAGGTGGCCTTCTTTTCCTCGGTCATATCATTTGTGTCAAAGACCCGCTCTAGTTGGACCTTCCATTCAAGAAATGCTTCCGGATCACTAGTCCCTTTGAAAGGAGGGATAGTGATCTTGACACTATTGAGATTAGTGTCACGACCCCCACGGTGTTGTTCCGGTTGAACTCCATAGTTGTCATCAATATCTTCATATTCCCTTCCCAAGTTCCTTCCCATATAAGCTCTTGGTGGTCCTCGACCTCGACCACGACCTCTATCTATACCTCGGCCTCCATTCATCGCCCTCCTATTTGGATAGGGGACATCAAAGTAAGCATCATCAAGTCCGAGGCCCTCCCCTTCTTGAGCTTCATCAACTTGCTCAAGAGGTGCAATGTTTCTCCGTGGCCTTAGGAATGGAACATCTCCTTGGGGATTGCCCAAGGGTTGGGGATTGCCCAACATCCTTTCTCTAGCAAGAGCCTCATCCCTCAACCGTTGTCGACGAACTAGCTCCGCATAATGATCCGGCTTCATGATGGAATCATCACTAGTGCCTTCATTGGGGTCCTTTTGGACACTCGGGGTCCTCTCCTTTTCAAGAGCCTCCATTTTAAGGTTTAGGGCCTTCATCTCGGCTAACAAACTAGCCAAGACGTCGGTTGGAACCTCAATGGTACTCTTTGCTTTCTCCTCCGCCATGTACCTACAACAATCAAAAACAAGAAAGGAAGATTAGAGTAAAAGCCCTCACTCACTCCCTCACTTTTGTTTATCGCTCGGGTTCACTCAAGCTTGGGGTTGGTTTCACACAACTTGAAATCAATGGCCTCCTCGTAGTTGCGCAACCTCCTCGATGATCAAACCAAAATACAAGAACCAAATGCTCTTCGGGAAGAGTGGATTCAATGGGACTCGATCAATGCCAAGCTATTTGGTGCGCACTTGAACCAAACAATTATCTACGAATCTTCTTTGAAATCTACTCTCCTTCTAGGCACGAGTATCCTAATCGAACGAGGGATTAGTACTAATTGGGTAGAAGTGTTACCCTCAAAGTACTAACCGGAAGTGGCGCGATCAAATGTTCAAAGATCGAATCACCACTAAACGGATTCGGAATTGGATGAATTTTGGTTTGTGATCTAGAAACTCACCTTATTTCAAACAACTTGTTTTTCAATGATTTTGGGTCAAGTTCTTCAACTTTTCAAAACCTTCAAAGTTCAAAATTTCGATTTTCACTACAATACTCCAAATGATGTTATGATGGTATCAAATCAACGGGAAAACTATAGTGAACAATCCCCGATACCAAACAACCACAAAATCATAACATCAATTGAGTTCTAGCAATTTTTGCTAATATTCAACCTAGGGTTCCAAATTTTCAACCTTTGATTTTCCAACTCCAAAACGTGTTTTGTTGGTTCCCAATTGTCGAGATTACATAAACATACAATCCCCGATAATCAATACCAACAAAATCGTAACAACAAGCGATTTCCTTCAAATTTTTGGGTTTTCAAGTTTTGAATTTTTTTTTCTTCTTTTTCAATATAACAAGAACAAGAACAAGAAAATAAATGCGGAACAAAGATGACAAGCACGAAGAGTAGGATGAGGGCTCGTAAGAACGCAACCCTAGCCTTGCTCTGATACCAACTGATAAGGGGCAAACCTACGAAAGCGATAAAGAGATAAAAGCGACACGAGACTTACACTAAAGTTCGAGTAGCAACGAAGAACTTGTTCCGTTACACCCCAAACGATTGGAAAGAATCACCTAACGCTATGCAACTATCCTCAAGAGACACGAGGCTCAAGCAAATAGAATGATCGAAGATGGATTGAAGAGCAACTTGGATTCATCCAATTGATTTCAAGCCAAAAAGAGTTACAAGTGTTTGAGAGCAATGCTCATTAATGTTCTTTGTTCAAAGTATGGTGAGAGCAATAAATGAAAGAGGGGTGTTATAAATACACCCCTTTACAAGGTTTTCCTAGTTTCTGGTCCGAGACTACCAAAGTGTTCATCGCGATCGCGCATGATTATATGCGATCGCGAGGCACACTTAAAAACTAGTTGCGCGATCGCGCAAGACATGGCGCGAAGGCGAAGAGCAAAAAGAGACTCTTCGCGATCGCGAAGGTATTCACGCGATCGCGAAGAACAAAAATCCAGCTTCAGGCAGTAAGCTCAGCAGAATTCCCCTGTTTTGGCCCTGTTTTGGTCCCCTGCTTCTTGCACTGTTTCCTGCCCTGTTTCAACGTTGATTGAGCTCCAATGCATCGTTTTCAAGTCTTCTCCCGAGCTCGTATCGTCCATGCCCTTCCGGATCAAGTGTAAGTGAGCATCATGAAGTGCTTTGGCTTGGCTTCTCGTAAAGGGTCTTGTGATGGTGGTTTGCCCCGCATCAGGCTTGGTGAGTGTGGTGAATTGAGGGTGGTCAAACAATGCATGATCAAGTTCAAGATAGGGAACTATGTGGATGAACACATGTTTGATGTTGTGCCCATGCAAGCATGCCACCTTCTCTTTGGAAGGTCATGGCAATTTGATCGACATGTGGTTCATGATGGCCGTGCCAACACCTACACGGTGAAGCATGAAGGTAAAAAGTTTGTGCTCAAGCCCTTATCGCCCAAGCAAGTAAGTGATGATTACAAGCGCATGAGGGAATTGAGGGAAACGACAAAGGCTAAGTCGGTTGTTGAGACTAACCCTTTGGCCGAGAGCTTGGTGGTGGCTCCACCATCTTCTACCGGTGGCATTTGTGCCATGATGCAACCGGGTGAACTTTTGAGAGGAAATGATGGCGACAAACTACTCATTTGCCTAGTGTACAAAGGTATGATTCTTACTTCCGAATTTGATTATTCTTCTAACCCTTTGCCTAGTGCTTTTGAAAATGTTTTGAAGGATTATGGGGACATGTTCCCGGATGAGATGCCCGATGGATTACCTCCCTTGAGGGGTATTGAACATCAAATTGACTTTGTCTCGGGATCTCAAATCCCAAACAAGCCGGCATATAGAAGCAATCCCGAGGACACAAGGGAGTTGCAAAAGCAAGTGGATGAATTGCTTACCAAGGGCTTGGTGAGGGAGAGCTTGAGTCCATGTGCCGTACCCGTGATCCTTGTTCCAAAGAAGGATGGCACTTGGAGGATGTGTGTGGATTGTCGTGCGATCAACAAGATCACGGTAAAGTATCGACATCCCATACCTCGTTTGGATGACATGTTAGATGAGCTTAGTGGTTCTAGCATCTTTTCGAAGATAGACCTTAGGTCCGGTTACCATCAAATCCGGATGAAACCCGGGGATGAATGGAAAACCGCATTCAAGACCAAGTTTGGTCTATATGAATGGTTGGTCATGCCCTTTGGCCTTTCCAATGCACCTAGCACTTTCATGAGGCTAATGAACCATGTGCTAAAGCCACTCATCAACAAGTTTGTGGTCGTCTACTTTGAAGATATATTGATATATAGCAAATCAATAGACGACCATGTTGACCACTTAAGGCAAGTGCTTGAAATTTTGAGAGCCGAAAAGCTCTATGCTAATTTTAAGAAGTGCGCCTTTGGTGTTGAAAAGGTAGTCTTTCTTGGGTTTGTTGTGAG
>JBBBVM010000459.1:0-10529 GCA_037355625.1 Petunia x hybrida
TCCGTTGTTGTCTGGAACCGGAGTCGAAAGAGCAACTCAGATCTGTTGAGTTTCGTGGTCAGTGAACCGAAGTTGTTGTGTCCGTACGCCGGAGCAAGGTCACTGTTCCATTGAAGAAGAAAGGGGTTAAAGTGTAAACATCAAAACCCCAGGTGAAAATTGTCGGCTGAAAAAAAAAGAAAGTGGATAAGGTAAAACCCTATCCGTACCAAGGAGGGACCACTCTTGTACGGACAGGAGTGGGTGTGATCGAAAAAGATTCGAAAAGGGAATCAAAGGGTAGATTCTCCTAGGTTCTCACTTTCTTTCGTGTCAAAATTCTAGTTGGTGGATCTTTTGAGTAATTGTCCTACTCAAGGTCGTACTAACTCTTTTAAGCTGATAAGAATTCGTGCGAAGGGGTGACCGAAGTCCAAACTTTCGTAGAAATTCTTTTGACTCCCCGAGCTCAGTTTAAAAAGCGTCCGTTCCATCGAGTCGAACATCACTTCACTCTTCCCGAAGAGGCAGTGACTATTGTCGAACTTGAAGGATCTTAGAGGACCGATCAATCAGACGAGCCACTGTTAACAAGTCCTTGAGTGATCAAAAACCGAACCCATAAATTGAGTGGACCCGAGTGCCACCCATCAAAGGTGAGGGAGTGTGTGAGGTGATTTCTAACCCTAACATTTGTTTGATCTTTGACTTGTGCAGGAACCATGGCTGGAAACGATGGCAAAAGCATTGAAAAGCCTGAATTGTCGTTAGCCGATCTCATGGCTGCGATACAAGGCATCAGTGCCGAAGTAAGAGGAGTGAGTGGTCGAGTAGCTAACCTCGAGCAGGGAAGTGCGTCCGGCCATGCATGGGTCCGGCGCTGGAACAAGCGAATCTACTCCGATGAAACCTGAGCTGTATGCTGAGCTTCTTCGACAACATCAGTTGACGAGTGAAGCAATTCGAAGAGAGCTTAACTTGGGCAATCCCCAAGCACAACAAAACTTGGGCAATCCCCAAGCTGGAAATCAAAACTTGGGCATTCCCCGAGGAGAGAGGTTACCACTTCCAAGGACCCGAAGAGATCTTGGAGCTGTAACCGAAGAGGTTGATGAGGAGGAATTTCCCGAGGACGAATATGAGCGTGAGCCGCCATTCGCTCAACGAAGGCAAGCTCACCGAGGACGTGGAAATTTCCGAGGTCGAGGCCGAGGCGCAAATGTTGAAAGAAATATTGGGCGTGAGGCTGATGATCGAGAAGATGAGTTTCTCGAACAGATTCGTGGTGTTCGAGACTCAAACTTGAACAGTGTCAAGATCACTATTCCACCCTTTAAAGGAACTAGTGATCCCGATGAGTATCTTGAATGGAAGCTTAAAATGGAGCGCATCTTTGAAACCAATGAGATGACCGATGAGAGAAAAGCTGCCCATGCCATTGCTTCGTTCGAAGCTTATGCATCAACATGGTGGGAATCTGACAAGAGGAAGAGAAGAAGAAATGACTATCCGTAGTCAATACGTGGCCACAGTTGATGAGAGCGATGGATGGTAAGTATTTGAGTGCCAAGTACAGGCAGACTCAAATGCAAAAGCTCTATGAGTTAAAGCAAGGGTCCAAGTCAGTCCAAGAGTACCACGATGAGTTTGAAAAGGTTCGATTGAACTTGATCTGGTCGAAGACGAAGAACAAGCCATTATCAGATTCAAAAATGGCTTGGCTAGGGATGTGTCATCTCAGTTGAGACTCCACGTGTACCACACGTTGGAAGATTTGTTTGATGCTGCCACCGAAGCTGAAAAGTTGGTGAAGGACGATAAGGCAAACCGGTATCGAGGAGTTACTACTTCTACTCCTTAACCGAAGTAAAGAATGGAAGAGTCCAAACCAAGCAAGTGCTAACGCTGTTCGAGATTCGAAGAGATCCTTCGAAAGAGGTGTGACCGTTAACCAACCAAGAGAAGTGGGAGGTAAAGTTCAACTCAACTCTCCTAGTGCTTCAAATATTCAGTGTCACAAATGCAAAGGTTATGGTCACATGGCAAAAGAGTGTCCAACTCGCAAAGTTATGCTTCTGCTCGAAGATGGAACCGTCCATGAGCAAGCGAGTGACACCGAGGAGGAAATTATCGAGGAGACTGATCGAGCTGAAATTGATGATGATCATGAGGCTGCCGAAGCTGATCATCCGGAAATGTTTCTTGTGGTTCGAAGGAATTTGAGCTGCATGACTCTTGAAGAAGAGGACAACCAAAGAGAAAACCTCTTTCATGCCCGATGTCGAGTGAGGGGAAAGGTGTGTTCGATGATCATTGATTCCGGTAGTTGTGCCAATGTAGTGAGCCAAACTTTGGTTTCACAAATGGATTACCTACGATGAAGCATCCCCACCCTTACAAGTTACAATGGCTGAATGAGTGTGGAGAATTGAGAGTTGTCAAACAAGTGTGGATCAAGTTCAAAATCGGAGAGTATCAAGATGAAATGATATTCGATGTGGTTCCGATGCAAGCTTGTCATTTGCTATTGGGTCGACCATGGCAGTATGACCGAACAGCTATTCACAATGGCAGATCCAACACTTACACTGTGAAGCTTGATGGGAAGAGTTTCGTACTCAAACCCTTGTCTCCAAAACAAGTCACCGAGGGACTATAAACGGATGAAAGAATTGAAAGAAGCGGCCAAAGCTAAGCTTCCGATAGGAGCAAAATTGGGGCCCGAAGAAACAAACTCACCGATCGAAGTGAAAGGAATTTGTGCAATCATGCAACCCGGTGAGATCTTACGAGGCAACGACCACGGTCAGATGATGATTTGCCTCGTGCACAAGGGTATCTTTCTAAACTCTAATGATGATTTTTCTAATGATAACCCTTTGCCTTTGTTTGTTCGCAAAGTTTTGCAGGACTTCGAGGACATGTTTCCCGAGGAAATGCCAGGTGGATTACCTCCGTTGAGAGGAATCGAGCACCAAATTGACTTCGTACCAGGGTCTCAAATCCCTAACAAACCTGCATACCGGTGTAATCCCGAAGACACTAAAGAGCTCCAACGGCAGGTTGATGAATTGCTGAACAAGGGCCTCGTTCGTGAGAGCTTGAGTCCTTGCGCCGTTCCTGTTATCCTTGTCCCGAAGAAGGATGGAACATGGCGAATGTGTGTTGACTGTCGAGCAGTCAACAAAATAACGGTAAAGTATCATCATCCTATCCCTCGATTAGATGACATGCTAGATGAGTTAAGTGGTTCTTCATGCTTTTCGAAGATAGACTCAGGTCCGATTACCATCAGATCCGAATGAAACCCGGGGACGAGTGGAAAACCGCATTCAAGACCAAATTCGGTCTCTATGAATGGTTGGTGATGCCTTTTGGCTTATCCAATGCACCGAGCACATTCATGCGACTGATGAACCATGTGCTGAAACCGTTCATAAATAAGTTTGTTGTCGTTTATTTCGATGACATACTTGTTTATAGCAGAACCGTGGATGAACATGTCGACCACCTAAGGCAAGTACTTGAAAAGCTTCGAGAAGAGAAGTTGTATGCCAACTTCAAGAAATGCGCCTTTGGTGTCGATCGTTTAGTCTTTCTTGGATTTGTTGTCAGTGCTAATGGTGTCGAAGTCGACGAATCAAAAGTCGAAGCCATCAAAGATTGGCCAACTCCGACCTCGGTATCACAAGTTCGTAGCTTCCATGGCTTAGCTAGCTTTTACCGAAGGTTTGTTCGCGACTTTAGCACCGTGGCAGCTCCTTTAACCGAGCTGGTGAAGAAAGACAATCCATTTGTGTAGGGAGAGTCCCAAGAGAGGGCTTTCCAAGAGTTGAAGCGGAGGCTTTGTTCTGCCCCGTTGTTGCAACTCCCTGACTTCGGCAAAGCATTCGAAGTCGAGTGTGATGCGTCTGGAGTTGGGATCGGAGGAGTGCTGATGCAAGACTCGAAGCCGATCGCTTACTTTAGCGAAAGCTTAAGGGTGCAACTTTGAATTACTCTACGTATGACAAAGAGTTGTAATGCCCTCGTTCGAGCACTCGCCCATTGGCAGCATTATTGTGGCCTCGAGAGTTTGTGATCAAAAGTGATCATGAGTCTTTGAAACATCTCCGAGGTCAGGAGAAATTGAATCGAAGACATGCCAAGTGGGTTGAATTCATTGAAAGCTTTCCCTATGTAATTCATTACAAAAAGGGAAAAGATAATGTTGTGGCCGATGCGCTATCAAGGAAATTTGCCTTAGCGACCACTCTCGCCTCTAGGCTCATGGGATTCGAAAGCATCAAGTCGATGTACGAGGACGATCCCAAGCTGAAATATGTTCGAGACGCAATCTTGAGTGGCCGAAAGGTTGAGAAATATCAGTGGCATGATGGCTACCTCTTCAAAAATGGGAGGGTTTTGTGTGCCAGTGTCATAGTGGAGAGAGCTCTTGGTTCGAGAAGCTCACTCAGGTGGACTAATGGGGCACTTCGGTGTCGATAAAACTCTTGGTATCTTGACCGAGCAGTTCCATTGGCCCAAAATGCGACGAGATGTGGAAAAGCTTTGCAACGCTTGTCTCGTTTGCAAGAAAGCAAAATCGAAGTCCACCCTCATGGATTGTACACCCCGTTGCCTGTGCCTGATCGACCTTGGGTTGATATATCCATGGACTTTGTCTTGGGGTTACCGAGGTCGGGGGGGGGGGGGGGACATGATAGCATCTTCGTTGTGGTTGACCGTTTTTAAAAAATGGCTCACTTTATTCCTTGCAAAAAGTGTGATGATGCACAGCAGTAGCTACATTGTTTGTTTCTAATGTGTTAAAATTGCATGGTGTACCTCGTACTATTGTGAGTGATCGAGACTCGAAGTTCTGAGTCATTTTTGGAAGGTTTATGGGGTGCCCTCGGCACCAAGCTACTATTCTCGACGTCTCACCATCTCAGACTGATGGACAGACCGAGGTAGTTAACCGAACTTTGGGATCGTTGCTTCGGGCAATGACCAAAGGGAAGGTTGGAAACTGGGCTGATCGTTTGCCCATGATGGAGTTCGCATACAATCGAACGGGCATAGAATGATCAACATGACCCCGTTTTGAATGTGTGTATGGCTTTAAATCCTTTGATTCCACTTGATTTAACCCCATTGCCTCGAGATTCTGTTCTT
The DNA here is from genome assembly GCA_037355625.1 of Petunia x hybrida. Taxonomy (NCBI): domain Eukaryota; kingdom Viridiplantae; phylum Streptophyta; class Magnoliopsida; order Solanales; family Solanaceae; genus Petunia; species Petunia x hybrida. The sequence continues at coordinate 5,137 of JBBBVM010000459.1, forward strand.
GATTTTGAAGGTACTCGAAAGAGCAGCTGCCTTGATCGAATTGCATGCAAAGGTGAAGAAGAACCTCGAGGAGGCCCTATGCAAAGGTTGCCTTAAAGAAAAAACAAGGGGCGTAAAAAGTTGGAATTAAAGAAGGGAGATTGGGTTTGGGTTCACTTCCGAAAGGAACGCTTCCCGAACCAAAGGAAAGGAAAGTTGGCTCCTCGAGGGGATGGTCCATTTCAAGTGTTGACCAAGATCAACAACAATGCCTACGTGATCGACCTCCCTGGTGAGTATAACGTGTCCAACACCTTTAATGTTGCTGACTTAGTTCCTTGTGTTGTAGGTCCAACTTCGGAGGACGAGGAGGGCTTGATTTCGAGGACGAAATCTTCTCAAGAAGGGGAGGATGATGCAGCCCGATCACGTGCTGATCAAGTGATCGATCCACCGAGGAGACCGATGACAAGAAGCCAAGCCAAGCTGCTGCACGATGTGCACGTTCACTTAGCCTGGCCGAAGGAAAACAATTGCTCCGAAGCTGAGTGGCCGAGCTCAAGAATCGAAGGCATTATCTTCAGATTTGAGCCGAAGGCAATGTGACCGAGGACAATGAGCTCGAGACAATTGAGCGTCCGAAGGCAGCAAGTGTGTGTTCGAGCAGACAATCGAGAACCGAAGCCAAGGCTTACCGAAGTCAAAGTCTGCCGAACACATTTTAACTCAGCCCTGCGTGGCTTATTTCTATTGGTCAACTGTGACCTATTTACTAGTTTACCCTTAGTATTTCCTATATAAACACTGTTTCCTTTCATTGTAAGTAGCTAGTTTTGAATATTGATGAATTGAATGAAAGTGCCGAGCACATTTCTTCTTGTCTCCGTCGTGAGCAAAACCCCGGTGAGGGCTTTTAAGGACTTGTGACTTTCGGTTAGTCCGATTGAACATTCCTCTGATCATTCAGTTTGCAAGAGGCAATGTTCTCTGAGGATTGTTGCATAGTATAGGTGATCCTTGTATCCCTTTTGATTGAGCTTTGAGACAGGTTCCTCACTGTTCTTTCGAAAGAAGCAAGTTTTGTCTTGCTTTTATCTTTATCTTTATTGTTTGATCTTCCGCGTTTGTGCTAGCAACCCCTTCGGGAATTGCATTGCACCACTCCCTAAGCACTTTTAATACATCACATTTATTCCAAACACAAGTCTCAACAAACCACCCAATCACAAGTATCACACATACACCTTCTCAACAAGTAGCATATTTTCTTTTCAATCACACACTAGCAAGGAAGGGATATCTTTCTCTTTTTTTTCTTTTCCACTTTTTTTTCAACTTTGCTCTTTTTTTTTTCTTTTTTTCAATTCACTCTTTTTTTCAATTTCATCAACTTCCAACCTTGCCAATGTTTTTCACTACTTCACAGTTTTCACAAATATTCCCCTTCATTAGCTCCACTCAAAAGTCTCCCAACATCCAACCACAACTCCAATCATCTACACAATATCAATAAAGTGCTTAAGGAGTAAGGGCCAAAAGAGTCAATTAAGAACAAATGGGTAGGCTCGGGGTGTGGGTGCCAACAAAAAGGGTCAATTCAAACCACAACAACAATTTTTCAAGGTATATATGTACGGGTAGGCAAATCAAAAGAAGGCGTTGTATCATTTCCCGACTAGAGCAAACCTAGGATTTCGCTTTGCACACACACGGGGCAAGTTCTAGACATTAACATGCAACATGGAGCAATAAGAACATGCCTCTCAACACACATTGCACGTAATCCACACAAAAAGGCTCAATCAACAACTCTCAACCAAGCTTCTAGAATGCAACTTGTGGAAATTCAAGCACTCATGCACAAAAGTTAGCAATCAAGTCAAGCAAGCGGACTCAAGCATCTCAAGGGGGTTGTTCCATTTTTTTCTTTTTCTAGGCATGCATCAAATTAAAACCAAGGACACCACAATTAGCACATGCAATCAATTCAAGTCCATCGGTATCAAACAAATCAAAGGCACCTAGCATTTTACCTTTTTCCTTAGCCTAGGGTCATCTACAACTAAACTATCCTAATCCTAAAAATAAAAACTACCCGGTTCAGAGGCCCACCCGTGGAAAAGAACCGATGCCATAAGAAAAACCACGGGGCGGATGACATGTACCACTAAAACAACTAAAGGCAAATCTTTTGGAATTTTTCATTGGTTTTCTAATTTTTTTTTTCTTCATATATTAAAGCAAGAAACAAATCAAAATAACGTCAAGTGACAAAAGAAAAAGTCCTAAGGTACATGCATCCTATCCTAAAAAATAGATAAAGGGCAGTACCCCACCCCACACTTAAACTAAGCAATGTCCCAGTGCGACAAAGAAGTAAGTGCAAAAGTAAGAGTACAAGAAAACTGCCCTGAAATCTGGATGGCGCGCGGGAGTGTGGACCTAGGCCTCCGCCTCATGATCAGTCTCATACTCACTGTCCGGATCATCGGCCACAATATCTGAGTCAGTGTTCTCATCCTCCCGCGGATCCACCGTTTTAGCTTCAACCTCGCCCAACAAACCCTTCGAGGTCTCCGTCAGCGGGACCTTGCGGTCAATAGCAGTCATATCAACACCCGACTGACGGGCCATAGCCTCCATCATCAAGTACTGACGCGCGGCTAAGTTGGCACTTGTCTCCCGCCACTCGTCCGCCGTCAGCTTCACCGGTGCCGTGGTGATCACCCCCTTGACCGAAGCAATGTCAAACAGCCCCCCTATATCAGGGACAATGCGATCCCCAACCTCATCTACGGGGACGCCCGCCTTCTCCAAGTATCGGGTCAAGAGGTTCCCAAATATAACCTACTACATGATTTTTCTTTCCTTTGCTCTTTCATCACTCTCAGCATGTAGTATCCTATGTTCACGGGCCTCCCAGTCATGCAAAAGTACACCATGCACGCCCGAGTCTTAGTGACCTCGGAGTAATGGGAACATGGTAGAATCCGTGCATTTATGAACCGCATCCATACACGCGCCGGCTTGAGAAACTGGGAGAAGTGCATAAACTTATGTCGCCCAGACGCTCCTCGCCCCCACTTATGCGTGGAGCCCTCACCACACAAGGTCTCCCGCAAGACCGTGTAATCCGGTTTCTTGATGTAATTTCTCAACTCATCATAATCGGGGTCAGCTACCCCCAAGAAGGCATTCAATGCCGATTGGATCTAATTTCACCTTCACTCCCCTAACCGTCACCATGTCATCATCTCTCCACACCTCATCAGGCTCCCAGTTGGCATAAAGTTCTTGGACCATGTCCAAGTTGGCGTGCCCCGGACTCTCAAACACTGAGTCCCACTTGAGGGCAATGATCTGCTCGGCCACATCTTTAAACTTTTGTAGCACCGCCCGTTTATCAATGGCTTGCTCGGGGATGTACCCCGCAAGCCGCACATTTTTATACCATGTTTGGCAATCTCCCTTCTTCACAAAAGGGAGGCCATACCGAGTCTTGCCTCCGGGACGTGGTATCGGCACCGCGTCCTTTGGAATCTTGGCCTTAGCCTTTGCTTTTGCCTTGGGCTTGGCCGGTGCCTTACCCTTTTGCTTTGAGGAGGAAGGCCCGGCTTGAGGTTCTCTCCTCGGGCCTGCGGTGGATGAAAAACTCGCCTTTTGAGATGTGGCTACCATGGTACCTACACAAACACAAACATCAATGTTAGATGTATTGCTATGCACCAAAAACAATTCAAGCTCAAGGGTACCACCCCACACTTAGCACACACTCTATGTGGCAATCACTTGTTTCAATGGCACGAGCACCCCACACTTGAACAAAACTAGCCTTGGCAAAATATGCCACGTTTTGAATTTTTAAAATCAAGCTAGTGTGGGTGCCTCATGATCAAATCTAGTGTGTATGCAACACCTAATGTGCATTGTAAGCCTAAGGAATGTATGCTACTCAAGAATTCACAATGTCATTGATATTTCATCTTTGAGGCTTTTTCACAAACACCTAGTGTGCACAAACTTTGAACTAGCAATTTCAATGGATTTTGTAATGTGCCAAACCCTCCCAATTGTTGGGAGATCTCTTTTTACAAGTCACAAGTTCTATACTAAGCATCATAAACAATTAAGCACATCAAGATTGAATTTTTATGAAAAAGCTTGTAACTAGATAAGAGAATCACCATGAGCAATAATGAAGACAACTTACATGTTAATTGAGAAGGAAGAGTAGTAATGGACTTACTTGAAGGTGGTAGAGGTGATTGCACAAGAATTGGGATGAGTTCAATTGTTGCTAGTGAATTAGTGTGTGATTAGAGAGTGTTTGTAGTGAAAATAGTGAAGAAAAAGTGTTAAGAATCGGGGTTTAAAGGGTTGGGGGTTAAGGAAATTCGGGTCAAAGCCTGTTGACCCGGCAGAATTTCAAATCTTGGCCTACCGCGTTTTGTTCCGCGGCGCAGCCTCACGCGGACAGAATTTTTAATTCTCTGCCAAGCCTCGCTCGGTGGGAGGCGCGGGGCGCTCCCAACCGCGCAGCTTTTTTTCTCGCGCTTTGGGGGGCGCGGGCACTCCCAAACGCGCCCGAAGCACGTTTTTTCGCACCGATTTTTAATTCTAAGTACAAACCCAAGCGTGGGACGTTGTCTCGGGACGTCCCATACCCCTCAATGCATTCATTTCACCTCATTTAGCTCACCCGCTTCCTGCAAAAAACGACACATAAAAACAACAAAAACGTGACACTATAAAACAAAAGAAAACTAAACTATTACAAGTACAAACTCGGGTTTGCCTCCCGAGAAGCGCCTATTTAACGTCGTGGCACGACGGGTATAAATCAAGGGTCTCTCAATGTAATTGGAGTGCGATGATTCACCACACCCCCCAATAATGTTTCACCCCGTTGACCATTAACCAAAAATGTGCTTTCAGAAACCGGGCTCTCAATGCAACCGCACCCTGTGCGGTAACACGAACAACTTCAAAAGGCCCCGACCATCTTGACTTCAACTTGCCCGGAAACAATTTCAACCTCGAGTTGAACAACAACACACGCTGCCCGGGCTCAAAAGAGCGATGCTCAATGTGCTTATCATGCCACTTCTTTGTCCGTTCCTTATATAATTTCGCATTTTCATACGCATGGAAACGGAACTCTTCAAGTTCATGCAGTTGGAGCATCCTCTTCTCACCCGCTAAGGCCATATCAAAGTTGAGCTTTTGAATAGCCCAATACGCCTTATGCTCTAATTCAACCGGCAAGTGACATGCCTTACCATAAACAAGCCTATATGGAGAGGTTCCAATAGGCGTTTTGAATGCAGTTCGATAGGCCCAGAGAGCATCATCTAACTTCATAGCCCAATCCTTCCTCGAGGCATTCACAGTCTTCTCAAGGATTTGCTTGATCT
>JBBBVM010000460.1:0-30606 GCA_037355625.1 Petunia x hybrida
AAAATATTTCTATAAAACTTTACTTGACCACTTTAAGCTCCAATAAATTCTTTGAACATAATCCATGAATATAAACCATAATACTCTTGAGTAAAACATGACATGAATATATGAAGGGAGTTATTTAATATAATTCAAGTAATTCTTTAATCCATAAAAACTTGACATATAATATCACATAATTTAACATAACAAAATATGAAACTCAATGTGTATTTCAGGGATAACCTCTTGAACGATAACTAGAATAAGGTTTAGCTAATATGCACTCTCTCGCTCCAATTAAGCACATATTAGCTCTTTAAGGTATTTTATCAAATACTTTATATGCGGGCTTTTGTGTGTAAAACCTCTTTAGTAAAGGGTTATATCAACTCACCTCGATTACTCCTTCAGCCAAAACGTAGCTCCAATCAACGCACTTCACGTCACCCAACGACTACGACAATCATCAATTCGTATAATCAATACCAAAGTTTCAAATTTCAATCTCAATTCAAGACTAGTTCATATTCTAACTTTTCTAGGTTTTTGAAAAACTTCCCAAACGAGCATAATCTATTACAACGCAAGGTTCTTGTATCTAATGATATTGTCACTCCTCAATTTATAAAAGAAATTTACCTTGATATGGATTGAATGTAGGTTTTGGCAAAAGCTTATTGGAACGTGAATTATGTGCTCTGTTGCTTCTCCCCGCTTTGAAATATGCTAATGGTTTAATGAGGAATACTTTAATCCTTATGGCTCTCTGAATAACCAAGGGAATATGTATTTGCTGACCTTTTCTTTCCTCCTACGTTCTTTTCATTCCTTTTATTTCTTTTTTTTTCTTTTAAAAATTTTAGAACCAGTGATAATATATATGTATAATGGGCCAAAGTTATCCCTCTTATGGGCTTGGGATAAGAGTCGCCAGGACTCTTTTTGATTTTTAGCTATTACCATTCAAGTCTTGGCCAACTAAATTCCATTTAAATTTTTGGCCAGCCAAGAAGTTTTAGTTTTTTGGCCCTCTTGCGATTTCTTCTTCTACTTTAAACATAAATAAATACTTTTATCTCATTCATGATAAATATGTAATATACTTTCACCACTACTTCAGACATAGAAAACGAGTTTAGTTAAATTATTTTCCATATCGACGAAGTCCTAAAACTTAGAAATTTGAGGAACATTACAACAACAGTGTACTACTCCTAGGAAAAGAGGAAGATTTTTAAGATGGAAAAAATGATGCTGGAGAAATAGAAAGCCTTAAAATAATTAAAGGTAAAGGATAAAAATACGTAAAAAATAAAGAGGAAGCAAAAAGAAACCAAAGAAGAAGAAGAAAATTTTGAAGTGAAAAAATTTGATTTATCTAGTAGGATGATTTACTGAAAATAAACGGAAAAAAATAGCAAAGACTAATCCCAAATTTATTCAAACCCCTATTTCGTCTTCATGTTGTTCTTTTGGAAATAATCTTTTCAATCACTACTCAATATAAAGAAAAATAAAACATCATAAAATATGAAGAAAAAATATATAGAGTTGCATGATCATGATGATTCCTTTTTCCTTCCTCTTGGTACTCCTTATTTTGCTTCAAGAACATTTTTTAAATGATCAATTGATTTTGTTTACAAGTGGGTTTCTTTAACAAATGAGCTTATTTATTGATAAATGAATAATTAGTAAAATTTAATGAAGGATGATTTTGAAAAGGGATTTGAATTGGGTTCGGGTCAGGATCACAATATGTGTTGGGTCAGGTAATTTCGGGGTTGGGTATTCATAACTAGGTGGACCAATATAAGAGCGACACCTGGAAAAAAGTGGTCCACGCATGCCATGTCATTTTTCCGTCTAAGGGAGGGCATTTTTGAGCCAAAAGATAACGTGGATGGCATTTTTGGTCCTATAGGTTAATGGAGGGCAAAAGTGACACATTTCTAATAGGTTGAGGGCAATTTTGAGCCTTTTCCGTTTTAATATTATAACACATGATATACATTTTTGATATTATAAATTGTATCTGTTACAAAATTTTACACGAAAACTGTATTAAGATAGTTTTTACTAGTAAAAAATTATTGTGGAAAATATTATTTCATCAAATATACAATAATAATCATATGATAAAATGAATCCGTAGTACCCCCTGGTTTTTGTTTGGTTTGATCTGTTTGATACCTCAAAAATGAAAGTCTTAGTTTTTCAATTTTTAAAATAAAACTACTATAATTTAATTATATTTCAGGTGATGGGAACTTAATATGACGGCGGCATCTTCATTGCCTTGAAATTGATTTAGGGTCGCTACTAGGGTTGGGTGAAAGTGTACACCCTCTTTCCTGTTTAGTTGACACCTTCAGCTTTTTCACGCCCATTAAGAAAATCATTAAATATGGTGTATATTTTACTATACTATCCCTATTTAATGTTTGACTATTAACTTTTTTTGAGATTTTTTTAATAATTAAGGGATAGTTGGAAAGAGTTGGCAAAAATAGTCTTGAAATTATAAAGTGTCAACTAATTGGGACAAATGGGTTTTGCTAAAATGTCAACTAATTGGGATGGAGGGAGTATATTATATTAGGTTAATGAGTGACCATGTGCAATTGTTATATTTAATTTAATAAATTTTTGTTTTATGGTAAATTTAATTTCTGTCTTGGTATTAGAAATTTGTAAGATAGTGACCTGAAAGGTTAAAAAGACAATTCATTTATTGTACGTATTATTAAATACTCTGAACCATTGAGGTATGTTGCACTCGTAGGCTATATAAAATCAATATACAATCATTGTTGTAATGTACACCTTACTATTTTTGTCGATTCTTCCATGCATTTGGATTTGTTATTTCTTCACATTTTTATTGCGTCCAGTTATTTATTTATAGTACTTTTTTAATGTGTACGACTTACTTTTAAACCAATGCAATCTTGTAAAGTTCTTTTATTCATAGATTGAAGGTTTGCTGGCAATATGTAGATATCCATTGGGTTTTCAGTTTCCATGGTTAACTAATAGTGGAATATATCAACCAGCTGAGGGGAAAGAGTCCTAGACAACCCTTTAAATCCATTATTTTACCGTGCACGATCCAACTTCTATACCTTACCATTAGGATCTGAACAGCAGGAAAATTTTAAGATCATAATATTTACTTCCATTTTATTTTGTTGATAATTGCACTTTTAGCATTATAACAGATGGTAATTGCATTTTTAACACTTTTGATATTATAACATATGATATTTGTACTTTTGACACTATAACACATGATATTTTGTACTTTTAGATTTTGTACCTTACTATTTTGTTGATATTTGTACTTTGACACTATAGCACATGATATTTGCACTTTTGACACTATTAACATGATAACTGTACTTTTGACCCTATAAAACACATTATAACTGCAATTTTGACGCTACAAACACATTATAACTGCACTTTTGGACTATAACACGTCTTAACTAACCTTTTAACATTAATACGCATGATAAATACACTATTGACACTATAACACATGATATTTGCACTTTTGATATTACGACACATGATAATTGCATTTCACAAAATTAACCAGGGGTGGCAAATGGGCGGTTTGAGTTGATGAAGTTGGGCAGATCAAGTTGGGCTAAATCATTAAATGGGTGAAACCCCAACCAAACCCAAAATGTACTTGGGCTAAGATGGTTTGGTTAAGATGGGTTAAACAATGGATTATAGTATAACCCACCCAACTTGACCCATCAATTTTTCAATTTTAAATTTACATTCCATCATTCTATATTAATATAAGGAGGCTTATAACCATAAAAAAATGATGATCTAAATACATTATTGAATAAAAATGGAGCACATTAATTTTACTTAGTCAAATATAGAAAATAAAATAATCTAATATTGAACATTTTATGGGTCAGTTGGGTATAATCATGGATTGGGCGGATTGGGTTGGTCAAATGAGTTTGGGTCAATTTTGTTACCCCTACTAATAATACACGATATTACATTTTTAATATTATAACACAGATATATGCACTTTTGATTGATAAATTGCATCAGTTATAAATTTTAAACGAAAGCTGCATTTAAGATAGTTTTACTAGTAAAAAATTACTATGGAAAATTACATTTCATCGAATATACATAATAATCATATGATAAAATGGAATCAGTAGTACCTGGTTTTGTTTGGTTTGATCTGCTTGATAACCTGTAAATGCTAGCGTATGTTTTTTCAATTTTTAAAATAAAGCTATAATTAATTATATATCAGGTGATGAAATTAATATGGTGGCGGCATCTTCTTTAACTGGAAATTGATGTAGGGTGCTACCTAGGGTTTGGTGAAAGTGTCACCCTTTTTCTCAATTTAGTTGACACCTTCAGCTTTTTCACGCCCATTAGAAATTACTAAATATGTGATATTTCCTGTTCTCCCTATTTCTCTTTGCCTATTAACTTTTTTGCGCCTTTTTTCCTTCAGGTCTAGTGGACGAGTTGGCCCCCCTAGTCTTGCTTCTAACGTGTCAACTACTTTGGCACAAATGGGTTTGTTAAAGTGTCAACAAATTTTGGACGGAGTGAGTATATTTATATTAGGTTAATGAGTGACCATGTGCAATTGTTATATTTAATTTAATAAATTTTTTGTTTTATGGTAAATATAATTTCTGTCTTGGTACTAGAAATTTGTGAGATATTGACCTTTGAAAGGTTAGAAGGAATATTGATTTATTGTAGATTACTAAAAACAATCTAAACCATAGAGGTATGTTTCACTCGTAGACTATATGAGATCAATATAATAATAATTGTTGTATTGTACACCTTAATATGTTTGTCAAATCTTATATGCATTTGTATTTGTTATTTCTTCACATCTTTATTCCGTCCAGTTATTTCCTATAGTATTTTTTTAAGTGTACGACTTACTTTTAAGAAGTAGATGTCTGTATCTCTAGTGAAAACTTAGAAATACAAGCATATAAGAAAGTAATATCTTGCTAGGGCAATCCTCTCAGCCCTTGCCTCCTTCTCATTTTCCTTGTTTTCTTCTCTGGCTACTTTGATTTTATTAACTGCTTTTCTTGCTACCTTCCCAAAGACTGCAGCTTTGGATCTCTTTCAATTTCCACATAAATCGAATTCTGCAAGAAGTAATTATCTAAATTTAATATTAAGGTACATCATTCTTTAAAAATAATTTTTGTAAATAATTTGTATATTACCTTTTGCTGGAAATTTGCAATAAGCACTTTGAAATTCTGAGCATGTTTGATTTGTTTCACCAGTCTATAGGTATTGCATGTCTTTTGTCCACTTGTCTCTAGTTTGAGTTAGGGTTGCATCTTCTTTTTGTTCCCTCCTTCTGTTATCTCACACTTTCTGCACCAACAAAGTTATTTTGAATATTGAAATTCAACAGCAGCTTTTAAAATCAGAAATCAGTGAAGTTGTGGACTACTTTTATAAACCAATACAATCTTGTAAAGTCATTTGATTGATTGATTGAAGGTTTGCTAGCAATATATAGATATCCATTGGGTTTTTGGTTTCCATAGTTAACTAATACTGGAATATAATCAACCGGCTAAGGGAAAGAGTCCTAGTCAATCATTGAAATCCCTTATTTACAGTGCACGATCCAACTTCTATACCTTACTATTAGAATCTGAACAATAGGAAAATTTTGAGCTCAGAATAGTTACTTACCAATTTATGTTTTGTGATAATTGCACGTTTTGCATTATAACAGATGTTAATTGCACTTTGAACACTTTTGGCATTATACCACATGATATTTATACTTTTGACACTATAGCACATGATATTTGTACTTTGACACTATAACACATGATAACTCTAATTTTGACCCTATAAACACATTATAAGTGCACTTTTGGCACTATAACATATTATAGCTACACTTTTGGCACTATAACACTTCTTAACTGACCTTTTAACATTATAACACATAATAAATGCACTATTGACACTATAGTACATGATATTTTAACTTTTGATATTACGACACATGATAATTGCACTTTTAACACTATTAACTAGGGGTGGCAAATGGGCAGTTTAGGTTGATGTTGGGCGGGTCATGTTGGGCTAAATTATTAAATGGGTCAAAACCTAACCCAACCCAACCGAAAGTGTACTTGGGCTAAGATTGGTTGGGTCAAGATGGGTTAACCAATGGATTATAGTCTAACCCACCCAGCTTAACCCATCAATTTTATAATTTTAAATTTACATTCATCATTATATATTAATATAAGGAGACTTATAACATAAAGAAAATGATGATCTAATTACATTATTGAATAAAAATTGAGCATATTAATTTTACTTAGTCAAATATAGAAAATAAAATAACCTAATATTGAATATTTCATGGGTCAAGTTGGGTATGATCATGGTTGAACTTGGGTTGTTAGTTTTTAATAGGCTAACTTGGGTATAGCCCAAAATCAACCCATCATCAAAATCATCTAACCTAAATACATCAAAATTTGGGCGGGTTGGGTTGGTCAAATGGGTTTGGGTCAATTTGCTACTATCAACACATGATATTTATATATTTAATATTATAACACATATGATATGCACTTTTGATATTATAAATTGTTTTTGTTACCAAAATTTTACATGAAAGCTGCATTTAAGATAGTTTTTACTAGTAAAAAATTACTGTGGAAAATTTCATTTCATCAAATATACAATAATAATCATATGATAAAATGGAATCCATAGTACCTGGTTCTTGTTTGGTTTGATCTGTTTGATACCTGAAAAATGATAATCTTAGTTTTTCAATTTTAAAATAAAAACTATAATTTAATTATATTTCAAGTGATGGGAACTTAATATGGCCGCGGCATCTTCTTTGCCTGAAAATTGATGTAGGGTTGCTACCTAGGGTTTGGTGAAAGTGTACACCCTCTTTCCTATTTTAGTTGACTTCTTCAGCTTTTTTTACGCCCTTTGAGAAAATCATTAAATATAGTGTATATTTTACTATGTTATCCCTATTTAATGTTTAACTATTAACTTTTTTTGAGAATTTTTTAATAATTAAGTGTATAATTGGAAAGAGTTGGCAAAAATAGTCTTGAAATTATAAAGTGTCAACTAATTTGGAACAAAGGGGTTTTGCTAAAGTGTCAACAAATTTGGGACGGAGTGATTACATATATATTAGGTTAATGAGTGACCATGTGCAATTGTTATATTTAATTTAATAAATTTTTTGTTTTATGGTATATATAATTTCTGTCTTGGTACTAGAAATTTGTGAGATATTGACCTTTGAAAGGTTAGAAAGAATATTGATTTATTGTAGGTATTACTAAATACTATCTAAACCATAGAGGTATGTTTTACTCGTAGACTATATTAGATCAGTATAATAATGATTGTTGTATTGTACACCTTAATATATTTGTCGAATCTTACATGCATTTGTATTTGTTATTTCTTCACATCTTTATTCCGTCCAGTTATTTATTTATAGTATTTTTTTTAATGTGTACGACTTACTTTTAAGAAGTAGATGTCTGTACCTCTAGTGAAAACTTTGAAATACAAGCATATAAGAAAGTAATATCTTGCTAGGGCAATTCTCTCAGCCCTTGCCTCCTCCTCATTTTCCTTGTTTTCTTCTCTGGCTACCCTGATTTTATTAACTGCTTCCCTTGCTACCTTCTCAAAGACCGCAGCTTTGGGATCTCTTTCAATTTCTACATAAATCGAATTCTGCAAAAAGTAATTATCTAAATTTATTATTAAGGTACATCATTGTTTAAAAATAATTTTTGTAAATAATTTGTATATTACCTTTTTCTGGCAATTTGCAATATGCACTTTGAAATTCTGAGCATGTTTGATTTATTTCACCAGTCTATAGGTATTGCATGTCTTTTGTCCACTTGTCTCTAGTTTGAGTTAGTGTTGCATCTTCTTTTTGTTCCCTCCTTCTGCTATCTCACACTTTCTGCACCAACAAAGTTATTTTGAATATTGAAATTCAACAGCAGCTTTTAAAATCAGAAATCAGTGAAGTTATGGACTACTTTTATAAACCAATACAATCTTGTAAAGTCCTTTGATTGATTGATTGAAGGTTTGCTAGCAATATATAGATATCCATTGGGTTTTTGATTTCCATAGTTAACTAATACTGGAATATAATCAACCGGCTAAGGGGAAAGAGTCCTAGTCAACCATTGAAATCCCTTATTTACAGTGCACGATCCAACTTCTATACTTTACTATTAGGATCTGAACAATAGGAAAATTTTGAGCTCAGAATAGTTACTTACCAATTTATGTTTTGTTGATAATTGCACGTTTTGCATTATAACAGATGTTAATTGCACTTTTGAACAGTTTTGGCATTATACCACATGATATTTGTACTTTTGACACTATAGCACATGATATTTGCACTTTTGACACTATAACACATGATAACTCTAATATTAAACCTATAAACACATTATAACTGCACTTTTGGCACTATAACACATTATAGCTGCACTTTTGGCACTATAACACTTCTTAACTGACCTTTTAACATTATAACACATGATAAATGCATTATTGACACTATAGTACATGATATTTTCACTTTTGATATTACGACACATGATAATTGCACTTTTAACACTATTAACTAGGGGGGAGGGGGCAAATGGGCGGTTTAGGTTGATGTTGGACGGGTCATGTTGGGCTAAATCATTAAATGAGTCAAAACCTAACCCAACCCAACCGAAAGTGTACTTGGGCTAAGATTGGTTGGGTCAAGATGGGTTAACCAATGGATTATAGTCTAACCCACCCAACTTGACCCATCAATTTTATAATTTTAAATTTACATTTATTATTATATATTAATATAAGGAGACTTATAACATAAAGAAAATGATGATCTAAATACATTATTGAATAAAAATTGAGCATATTAGTTTTACTTAGTCAAATATAGAAAATAACATAACCTAATATTGAATATTTCATGGGTCAAGTTAGGTATGATCATGGTTGAACTTGGGTTGTTAGTTTTTAATAGGCTAACTTGGGTATAACCCAAAATCAACCCATCATCAAAATCATCTAACCTAAATATATCAAAATTTGGGCGGGTTGGGTTGGTCAAATGAGTTTGGGTCAATTTGCTACTATTAACACATGATATTTATATTTTTAATATTATAACATATGATATACACTTTTGATATTATAAATTGTATCTGTTACCAAATTTTACACGAAAGCTGCATTTAAGATAGTTTTTACTAGTAAAAAATTATTGTGGAAAATATCATTTCATCAAATATACAATAATAATCATATGATAAAATGGAATCCGTAGTATCTGGTTTTTGTTTGGTTTGATCTATTTGATACCTGAAAAATGAAAGTCTTAGTTTTTCAATTTTTAAATATAACTATAATTTAATTATATTTCAGGTGATGGGAACTTAATATGGCGGCGGCATCTTCTTTGCCTAGAAATTGATGTAGGGTCGCTACCTAGAGTTTGGTGAAAGTATACACCCTCTTTCCTATTTTAGTTGACACCTTCAGCTTTTTCACGCCTATTAAGAAAATTATTAAATATGGTGTATATTTTACTATACTATCCCTATTTAATGTTTGACTATTAATTTTTTTTGAGATTTTTTAATAATTAAGGGTATAGTTGGAAAGAATTGGCAAAAATAGTCTTGAAATTATAAAGTATCAACTAATTTGGGACAAATAGATTTTGCTAAAGTGTCAACTAATTTGGGACGGAGGGAGTATATTTATATTAGGTTAATGAGTGACCATGTGCAATTGTTATATTTAATTTAATAAATATTCTGTTTAATGGTAAATTTAATTTCTGTCTTAATACTAGAAATTTGCGAGATAGTGACCTTGGAAACGTTAGAAGGAATATTGATTTATTGTAGGTATTTCTCCCTCCGTCCCATTTTGTTTGTCATAGTTACTGTTTCGAGAGTCAAACTTCTTAAATTTGACCGTAGATTAGGATATAAAATATAAAATAATAATCATATGATAAAATGGAATCCATAGTACCTGGTTTTTGTTTGGTTTGATCTGTTTGATACCGGAAAAATGATAATCTTATTTTTTCAATTTTTAAAATAAAATTATAATTTAATTGCATTTCAAGTGATGGGAACTTAATATGGCCGCAGCATCTTTTTTGCCTGGAAATTGATGTAGGGCCGCTACATAGGGTTTGATGAAAGTGTACTCCCTCTTTCCTATTTTAGTTGACACCTTCAGCTTTTTTACGCCCATTAAGAAAATCATTAAATATGGTGTATATTTTACTATGTTATCCCTATTTAATGTTTAACTATTAACTTTTTTTGAGAATTTTTTAATAATTAAGGGTATAGTTGGAAAGAGTTGGCAAAAATAGTCTTGAAATTATAAAGTGTCAACTAATTTGGAACAAACGGGTTTTGCTAAATTGTCAACAAATTTGGGACGGAGGGAGTATATTTATATTAGGTTAATGAGTGACCATGTGCAATTGTTATATTTAATTTAATAAATTTTTTGTTTTATGGTAATTTAATTTCTGTCTTGGTACTAGAAATTTGTGAGATAGTGACCTTGGAAACGTTAGAAGGAATATTGATTTATTGTAGCTATTTCTCCCTCCGTCCCATTTTGTTTGTCATAGTTACTGTTTCGAGAGTCAAACTTCTTAAATTTGACCGTAGATTAGGATATAAAATATTTAACTTTTTTAAAATAAAATTTATAAATTTTAAAACAACATGAAAAGTACTATAAGTCACAATATATTACCATTCAAAATATTTAAAAGATATATATATAAAAATTACGGTCAAAGATAAACTCGTTTAACACTCGAAAACTGAACTACGACAAACAAAGTGGAACGGAGGGAGTATTAAATATTTTCTGAACTATTGAGGTATGTTGCACTCGTATACTATATGATATAAATATAATAATGATTGTTGTATTATACACCTTATGCATTTGGATTTGTTATCTCTTCACATTTTTATTGCATCCAGATATTTATTTATAGTACAATTTTAATGTGTACGACTTACTTTTAAGAAGTAGATGTCTGTACTTCTAGTGAAAACTTAGAAATACAAGAATATAAGAAAGTATTATCTTGCTAGGGCAATCCTCTCAGCCCTTGCCTCCTCCTCATTTGCCTTGTTTTCTTCACTGGCTACCCTGATTTTCCTAACTGCTTCCCTTGCTGCCTTCCCAAAGACTGCAGCTTTGGGATCTCTTTCAATTTCCACATAAATCGAATTCTGCAGGCAGTAATTATCTCAATTTAATATTAAACTTCTTCTGATTCAAATCCTCCTATGAGAGCCGAAAGTGAAGAAATCAGTGACGTAGTAAGAAATGAACCAAAATTGAAGCTGAAGAAATTGTGTAAACGGCTCTTGAAACGGGTTTCGCTAGATTGTTTTTGTCACTGATTAAGTAATTTAGTGATGCCTAAACTTCCCTTCATCAATTGTTTGTAACTGATTAAGGAATTTATGTAAAGTGATATCTAAACTTTCCTTCAACAATGTCCATACTCCAGGTACATGGGAACTCATTATGGCTGAAGCAGCTTAAAGATCTGATCAATGAACAAATTCTGTAATTTCACTAAAAAGGAGGCGTTTGCATTTTTGAAGTTAAAGGTAAAGTTGATTTCAACTGAGACTTGCCTTCTACAAACCAATGCAATCTTGTAAAGTCCTTTGATTGATTGATTGAAGGTTTGCTAGCAATATGTAGATATCCATTGGATTTTTGGTTTCCATGGTTAACTAATACAGGAATACAATCAACCGGCTGAGGGGAAAGAGTCCTACACAACCATTGAAATCCCTAATTTACAGTGCACGATCCAACTTCTATACCTTACCATTAGGATCTGAACAGTAGGAAAAATTTGAGCTTAGAATAGTTACTTACCATTTTATGTTTTGTTGATAATTGCACTTTTGGCATTATAACAGATGGTAATTTCTCTTTTGAACACTTCTGACATTATAACACTTGATATTTGTACTTTTGACACTATAGCACATGATATTTGCACTTTTAACACTATAGCACATGATAACTGCACGTTTGACCCTATAAACACATTATATCTACACTTTCGGCACTATAATACATTATAACTGCACTTTTGGCACTATAACACATTATAGCTGCACTTTTGGCACTATAACACTTCTTAACTGACTTTTTAATATTATAACACTTGATAAATGCACTATTGATACTATAATACATGATATATTCACTTTTGATATTACGACACATGATAATTGCACTTTTAACACTATTAACTTGGAGGGTGGCAAATGGACGGTTTAGGTTGAAGTTGGGCGGGTCAAGTTGGGCTAAATCATTAAATGGGCCAAAACCTAACCAACCCAACCGAATGTGTACTTGGGCTAAGATGGGTTGGGTCAAGATGGGTTAACCAATGATTATAGTCTAACCCACCCAGCTTGACCCATCAATTTTATAATTTTAAATTACATTCCATCATTCTATATTAATATAAGGAGACTTATAATATAAAGAAAATGATGATCTAAATACATTATTGAATAAAAATTGAGCATATTAATTTTACTTAGTCAAATATTGAAATTAAAATAACCTAATATTGAATATTTCATAGGTCAAGTTGGATATGATCATGGGTCAACTTGGTTGTTAGTTTTTGATAGGCTAACTTGGGTATAAACCAAAATCAATCCACAATCAAATTCATCTAACCTAAATACATCAAAATTTGGGCGGGTTGAGTTGGTCAAATGTGTTTGTGTCAATTTGCTAATATTAACACATGATATTTATATTTTTAATATCAGAAAAGGCTCAAAATTGTCTTCAACCTATTCGAAATGGGTACTTTTGCCCTCCGTTAACTTATTGGACCAAAAAAGCCATCCACGTTATCTTTTGGCTCAAAAATGCCCTCCCTTAGATGGAAAAATGACATGGCATGCGTGGACCACTTTTTTATCCAGGTGGCGCTTTTTTATTGGTCGACTTAGATTATAACTTAAACACCAAATTAAAACCTAATACCTTGTATCACCCTGACCCAAACCCAAATTCAAATATCCTATCTATTTTTATAAAATCAAATTATATTCTTCCATTACATCTATCTTCATAGATCATCCACTACTCAAATCTTTGTTTAATTAGCAGTGACACTATTAATCACAACAACAGTGTACTACTCCTAGGAAAAGAGGAAGATAATTTTAAGGTGGAAAAAATGATGCTGGAGAAATAAAAAGCCTTAAAATAATTAAAGGTAAAGGATAAAAAATACGTAAAAAATAAAGAGGAAGCAAAAAGAAACCAAAGAAGAAGAAGAAGAAAATTTTGAAGAGAAAAAATTTGATTTATCTAGTAGGACGATTTACTGAAAATAAACGAAAAAAATAGCAAAGACTAATCCCAAATTTATTCAAACCTCTATTTCATCTTCAGGTTGTTCTTTTGGAAATAAACTTTTCAATCACTCTACAAATATAAAGAAAAATAAAACATCATAAAATATGAAGAAAAAATATATAGAGTTGCATGATCATGATGATTCCTTTTTCCTTCCTCTTGGTATTCCTTAATTTGCTTCAAGAACATTTTTTATATGATCAATTGATTTTTTTTTACAAGTGCGTTTCTTTAACAAATGAGCTTCTTGATTGGTAAATGAATAATTAGTAAAATTTAATGAAGGATGATTTTGAAAAAGGGATTTGAATTAGGTTCGGGTCAGGATCACAATATGTGTTGGGTCAGGTAATTTCGGGGTTGGGTATTCATAACTAGGTGGACCAATATAAGAGCGACACCTGGATAAAAAAGTGGTCCACGCATGCCATGTCATTTTTCCGTCTAAGGGAGGGCATTTTTGAGCCAAAAGATAACGTGGATGGCATTTTTGGTCCTATAGGTTAACGGAGGGCAATAGTGACCCATTTCTAATAGGTTGAGGGCAATTTTGAGCCTTTTCCGTTTTAATATTATAACATATAATATACACCTTTGATATTATAAATTGTATATGTTACCAAATTTTACACGAAAGCTGCATTTAAGATAGTTTTTAATAGTAAAAAATTATTGTGGAAAATATCATTTCATCAAATATACAATAATAATCATATGATAAAATGGAATCCGTAGTATCTGGTTTTTGTTTGGTTTGATCTGTTTGATACCTGAAAAATGATAGTCTTAGTTTTTCAATTTTTTAAATATAACTATAATTTAATTATATTTCAGATGATGTGAACTTAATATGGCGGCGGCATCTTCTTTGCCTGGAAATTGATGTAGGGTCGCTACCTAGAGTTTGGTGAAAGTGTACACCCTCTTTCCTATTTTAGTTGACACCTTCAATTTTTTCACGTCTATTAAGAAAATCATTAAATATGGTGTATATTTTACTATACTATCCCTATTTAATGTTTGACTATTAACTTTTTTTAAGATTTTTTTAATAATTAAGGGTATAGTTGGAAAGAGTTGGCAAAAATAGTCTTGAAATTATAAAGTGTCAACTAATTTGGGACAAATAGATTTTGCTAAAGTGTCAACTAATTTGGAACGGAGGGAGTATATTTATATTAGGTTAATGAGTGACCATGTGCAATTGTTATATTTAATTTAATAAATTTTTTGTTTTATGATAAATTTAATTTGTGTCTTGGTACTAGAAATTTGTGAGATAGTGACCTTGGAAACGTTAGAAGGAATATTGATTTATTGTAGGTATTACTCCCTCTGTCCCATTTTGTTTGTCATAGTTACTGTTTAGAGAGTCAAACTTCTTAGATTTGATCGTAGATTAGGATATAAAATATTTAACTTTTTTAAAATAAAATTTAAATATTCGAAAACTACATGAAAAGTACTATAAGTCACAATAAATTACAACTCAAAATATTTAAAAGATATATATAAAATTTACGCTCAAAGATAAGCTCGTTTAACTCTCGAAAACCGAACTACGACAAACAAAGTGGGACGGAGGGAGTATTAAATGCTCCATGAACCATTGAGGTATGTTGCACTCGCAGGCTATATGAGATAAATATAATGATGATTGTTGTATTGTACATCTTATGCATTTGGATTTGTTATTTCTTCACATCTTTTATTGCGTCTAGATATTTATTTATAGTACTTTTTTAATGTGTACGACTTACTTTTAAGAAGTAGATGTCTGTACCTCTAGTGAAAACTTAGAAATACAAGCATATAAGAAAGTAATATCTTGCTAGGGCAATCCTCTCAGCCCTTGCCTCATCCTCATTTGCCTTGTTTTCTTCTCTGGCTACCCTGATTTTCCTAACTGCTTCGCTTGCTGCCTTCCCAAAGACTGCAGCTTTTGGATCTCTTTCAATTCCACATAAATCGAATTCTGAAAGCAGTAATTATCTCAATTAATATTAAGGTACATCATTCTGTAAAAATAATTTTTGTAAATAATTTGGATATTACCTTTTTCTGGCAATTTGCAATATGCACTTTAAAATTCTGAGCATGTTTGATTTTGTTTCACCAGTCTATAGGTATTGCATGTCTTTTGTCCACTTGTCTCTAGTTTGTGTTTGGGTTGCATCTTCTTTTTGTTCCCTCCTTCTGCTATCTCACACTTTCTGCACCAACAAAATTATTCTGAATATTGAAACTCACCAGCAGCTTTTAAAATTAAAAATAAGTGAAGTTGTGGACTACTTTCCTGCAAAAATAAATTGTGAATATGCCAAAACTTACTTACGAGTTATGATTCAGTGTAAAACTAAATCTTTTTACATTGTGGAAGGATTTTGGGATCACAAGCAGGTTCTAATACCACTTGAAGCAACTTGCAGACAATATTTTTTTTTTGGTAATTGATAGGTCATGTAGATTATGATACACAGGAACATAATTATAAACAGTTTATGTTGCAAAATTGCTGGCACATTAATATATATCAAGTCACGAGAGTGTTACAAGAACCAGAATCGATACCATCAACCTCCTCATAACCAAACAATTTTATAAATAAAAGCTCAGTTCCAGATCAATATAATATGTCAAAGAGAGCAGATGCAGTATTGCCACAAATTGGTTCTCAAGTTTTATCAAAGAAGCGTTTGATGCAAAAAAAAAGCTGAAGTAGTAAATTAGCTCCCAGGTCAAGGTCTTTTTCTGTTTCAATCAACTGTTAGCTTTAGAAGAAGATTATGGAAAGGCCCATTGTCAAGCAACCTATAGCTACCCGAGGACTCAACTGCTCACTCTGCTTAATGTTCCTTTGCCTTCTAATTCACCATTGCATGACATATGCCATACCAACTAATTGAGATTAAAGTTTATCTTATATTGTTATGCATGCAGTGCATCCATTGTTTTACCCTTCTTATTTGGTTAGAATTTTGTGTATACTTGTACGGAAGCGTGAGATTAGCTCTAGATTTAGAGAACCTAATTTGTCTTAATATTGGAATGAAATAGACATGAGTAAAGCCAACTGGTATAGCTGACCCTAATAAATTTGAAATTCAGGTGTAATTGATACAAAAGTTCATCAGATAATATAATGACCATGTCTTTTAACTACAGAACACAACCACAACTGGAAAATAAGGACCGGCCAAAGAAGGTTGCGGGATGCTACTTTGAGGGGAAAAAACATCCTTTGATGACAGTGATGGCGAAGATTCTTCTGATTCAAATCCTCCCATGAGAGCCGAAAGTGAAGGAATCAGTGACGTAGTAAAAAATGAACCAAAACTGAAGCTGAAGAAATTGTGTAAACGGATCTTGAAACAGGTTTCGTTAAATTGCGTTTTCACTGATTAAGTAATTTAGTGATGCCTAAACTTCCCTTCATCAATTGTTTGTAACTGATTAAGGAATTTATGTGAAGTGATGTCTAAAATTTCCTTCATCAATGTCCATACTCCAGGTACATGGGAACTAATTAAGGCTGAATCAGCTTAAAGTGCTGATCAATGAACAAATTTCTGTAATTTCACTAAAAAGGAGGCGCTTGCATTTTTGAAGTTAAAGGTAAAGTTGATTTTCAACTGAGACTTGCCTTCTATAAACCAATGCAATCTTGTAAAGTCCTTTGATTGATTGATTGAAGGTTTGCTAGCAATATGTAGATTTCCATTGGATTTTTGGTTTCCATGGTTAACTAATACTGGAATACAATCAACCGGCTGAGGGGAAAGAGTCCTACACAACCATTGAAATCCCTAATTTACAGTGCACGATCCAACTTCTATACCTTACCATTAGGATCTGAACAGTAGGAAAAATTTGAGCTCAGAATAGTTACTTACCATTTTATGTTTTGTTGATAATTGCACTTTTGGCATTATAACAGATGGTAATTGCTCTTTTGAACACTTTTGACATTATCACACTTGATATTTGTACTTTTGACACTATAGCACATGATATTTGTACTTTTGACACTATAGCACATGATAACTGCACTTTTGACCCTATAAACACATTATAACTGCACTTTTGGCACTATGACACATTATAATTGCACTTTTGGCACTATAACACTTCTTAACTGACATTTTAATATTATAACACATGATAAATGCACTATTGACACTATAATACATGATATTTTCACTTTTGATATTACGACACATGATAATTGTACTTTTAACACTATTAACTAGGGGTGGCAAATGGGCGGTTTAGGTTGAAGTTGGGCGAGTCAAGTTGGGCTAAATCATTAAATGGGTTAGAACCTAACCGAAAGTGTACTTGAGCTAAGATGTGTTGGGTCAAGATGGGTTAACCAATAGATTATAGTCTACCCCACCCAACTTGACCCATCAATTTGAGCATATTAATTTTTTCTTAATCAAATATAGAAAATAAAATAACCTAATATTGAATATTTGATGGGTCAAGTTGGGTATGAACATGGGTCAACTTGGGTTGTTGGTTTTTGATAGGCTAACTTGGGTATAATCCAAAATCAACCCATCATCAAAATCATCTAACCCAAACCCATCAAAATTTGGGCGGGTTGGGTTGGTCAAATGGGTTTGGGTCAATTTTGTTACCCCTACTATTAACACATGATATTTATATTTTTAACATTATAACACATGATACATGCACTTTTGATATTATAAATTGCATCTGTTACCAAATTTTACACGAAAGCTGTATTTAAGATAGTTTTTACTAAAAATTATTGTGGAAAATTTCATTTTATCAAATATACAATAATAATCATATGATAAAATGGAATCAGTAGTACCTGATTTTTGTTTGATTTGATCTCTTTGATAATACCTGAAAAATGATAGATGTAGTTTTTCAATATTTAAAGTAACGCTATAATTTAATTATATTTCAGGTGATGGGAACTTAATATGGCAGCGGCATCTTCTTTACCTGGAAATTGATGTAGGATCGCTAGCTAGGGTTTGGTGAAAGTGTACACCCTATTTCCCATTTTAATTGACACCTTCAGTTTTTTCACGCCCATTAAGAAAATCATTAAATATGATGTATATTTTACTATTTATCCCTATTTAATATTTAACTATTAACTTTTTTTATGAATTTCTTGAATGATTAAGGGTCAAGTTGGAAAGAGTTGGCAAAAATAGTCTTGCAATTATAAAGTGTCAACTAATTTGGGACGAATGGATTTTACTAAAGTGTCAACTAATTGGGGACGGAGGGAGTATATTTATATTAGGTTAATGAGTGACCATGTGCAATTGTTATATTAATTTTTTATTTTATGGTAAATTTAATTTCTGTCTTGGTACTAGAAATTTGTGGGATTGTGACCTTGGAAAGGTTAGAAGGCATATTTATTTATTGTAGGTATTATTAAATATTCTCTGAACCATTGAGCTATATTGCACTCGTGGGCTATATGAGATAAATATAATAAAGATAATTGTATTGTACACCTCCTATTTTTGCCGAATCTTCCATGCATTTGGATTTGTTATTTCTTCACTTCTTTTATTGCGCCAATTATTTATTTATAGTTCTTTTTAATGTGTACAACTTACTTTTAAGAAGTAGATGTCTATACCTCTAGTGAAAATTTAGAAATACAAGCATATAAGAAAGTAATATCTTGCTAGGGCAATCCTCTGAGCCCTTGCCTCCTCCTCATTTGCCCTGTTTTCTTCTCTGGCTACCCTGATTTTTCTAACTGCTTCCCTTGCTGCCTTCCCAAAGGCTGCAACTTTGGGATCTCTTTCAATTTCTACATAAATCGAATTCTGCAGGCAGTAATTATCTCAATTTAATATTAAGGTACATCATTCTGTAAATATAGTTTTTGTAAATAATTTGTATCTTAATTTTTTCTGGCAATTTGCGATATGCACTTTAAAATTCTGAGCATGTTTGATTTTGTTTCACCAGTCTATAGGTATTGCATGTCTTTCTGCACCAACAAAGCTATTTTGAATATTGAAACTCACCAGCAGCTTTTAAAATCAGAAATCATTGAAGTTCTGGACTACTTCCCTGCCAAAATAAACTGTAAGTATGCAAAAACTTACTTACGAGTTACGATTCAGTGTAAAATTAAATCCTTTTACTTTGTGGAAAGGTTTTGGGATCACAAGCAGGTTCTAATACCACTTGAAGCAACTTATAGACAATATTTTTTTTGCTAATTAATAGGTTAGGTAGATTATGATACACAGGAACATAATCATAGACAGTTTATCCAGCAAATTGCTTGTAGGTTAATATATATCAAGTCACGTGAGTGTTACAAAAACCAGACATCCTCCCCTAGACCCAGAATCTGGCTAGGCCGTGCGGGCACCCGACATCCTCCCCTAGACCTGTCGGGCGAACCCTTACCAATCAAATTAGGAAAATAAATATAATTCAATTCATAAATAAGAACAAGACTTAGGAAAAAGTACAGACACATTGATACCTTTAAGTTGTACAAAAGAAATTACAGCTGACTACCCAACATACTAGGTTTAGCGCTATCCAGATTAGACATCTAAGAAGACAGATACCTACTGAAGGGAGCAAAATGATACTGAAATAATAAACATAAAACTGGCCATCCTGAATAAAAGCTGGCTCACCCTGACAGCTAAAGTCATCTTCGATCCTTCACAACGTGGCGAACTCAATCCTGGAGCGAACCTGACAAAACGAAATAGATAGACAAGGACAACAACAAACAAAGGTGAGATAAAAGACTAAATAAGTGGGGAAGACTAGGCACCTTAAAGAATAGGAGAGCTAGCCAGGGAGAGAAAACATATAAACCACATTCCTCTTATTTAAATTATAAAAAGGCAGAGCAAAATAATAACTGGAAACACATATGGGAATATAAACTCATAAACAACCACGGACATAAGATAGACAGAACATATAGGTTTTTAAGTATCCAAAACATAATACTGTCACGGCGTGCAACCCCATCCACATGTGCATACTGCCGCGGCGTGCAATCCGACCCACATGTTCATACTGTCGTGGCGTGCAACCCGACCCATATATTCATACTGTCGCGGCGTGCAACCCGATCCACATATTCATACTTATATATTCATACTGTCGCGGCGTGCAACCCGATCCATATATTCATATTGTTTCGGCGTGCAACCCGATCCATATATTCATACTGTCGCGGCGTGCAACCCGATCCATATATTCATATTGTTGCCGCGTGCAACCCGATCTATATATTCATACTGTCGCGACGTGCAACCCGATCTATATATTTATATTGTTGCGGCGTGCAACCCCATCCATATAACTAAAGCATATAAACCAATTAAGGATACTAAATAGCAAGAAACGTATAAGCAAACTGAAATATGTCCACAACATGGTATACATGCCGCATACACAAAACGCAGCACAATAGTCACACATTAGTCAGTATACGGTGCAATGAGATGGGATGAATGCAGTATGATGCAATACAGTAACATGTGCCCGATACCTTCACCAGCTCGGGACTCTCATCGATTACCGGGAGGTATATGCAATAATGATCCTTCACCGTTGCGGGACTCTCATCGCAGACCAGGAAGTATATGCAATAATGACCCTTCACCGGCTCGGGACTCTCATTGATTACCGGAAAGTATATGCAATAATGATCCTTCACCGCCTCGGGACTCTCATCGATTACCGGAAAGTTTATGCAATGCTCAAAACCAGAGTGCAATGCTCATATGCTCAGTGCAATACCATCAACAGGGCATAAAATATAATATACAATATAAATTCAAAGCTCAGGCGTAATGAGTACGCCTATCGGCAGCTACACATTTAAGGAACACGTGGTAGAATATCCACAAGGCCAAGGGCCTCCAAAGAAATAGATACAAATGCTTACCTTGTTACAAAGTTAGCATAGCTACTCAACAACCGCTTTGTCCTTTTGATTCATTGTCAAATGATCCCACTGTGTTCAATAAGTAGAAAAATATATCACGTTAGGCTAAAGGCTTCATTCCCTACATCTTAGGGCAATCCGATTAGGAACCTGATACCCTATTCGCATATGCAATACGTAGGCGAGGCCTATGTAAAGGGTTCAAAGTCACATAACCAAAGTCTAAATAAATTACATTTATATGTTGCCCATAACTTACTGAGTACGAATATATAATCAATTCCATTTTCGGGGTCCAATTGACCCTTTAAGCTATTAGTTGAACTTATTAAAACGATGTCTAATAATCCAATTTTTATCGTCAAAAATATATTCAAACACACGTAATAAACTAAAATAATGTATTAAGATCATTACCTGAATGTTTCGGGGTAAAAATTCTACTTTTCTCCGGCTTTTTTTTTTTTTTTTTTTCATTTTCTGGCATTCTTTCGTTGTGTTATCTCTGTTGGTTGCTTCTGTATCGTTTTCTCCATTCTCTTTTCATTTATGTTCCTTTATAGTTAAGTTAGGGCTAGGCCACCGCCTTACCCCTTTTCAATCTTTGTCTTTCTTTTTTTTTAAAAAAATCTTTTCCTTTTTCTATTCTCTTTTCTCGACGAAAATTAAAACGGAATTCTACGAAATTCGAAAGGATCCTAAATTTCTCAAGTAAGTTATATAAAATATATGTAGCACACTTGCTAAGGTGGATCTCATATCGGACTCCCAAAACACAATATACAAATAAAAATGATAAATATCAAATTATTTAACTTTCGGCATTTTAGCGGAAACTAGCCGAACAACCTCGAATTTTACTTTCGAAAATTCAGAAAAGTCACAAATAAGTATACAAACCTAACGGCCCTTTTGAATTTTGAATCGGAGCTCGTTCGCCAAAACTGAGCTCGAAAACCTCTTTTTAATATTTATCGACAATAAAAATTGAAATCTTCTTCCGATACGTACCAAACGAGGTCTGATTCAGCTCAAATTTTACAGACAGGTCCTAATGGACCTTATGAATATTTTAAAATTATCGGCACGGCAATCGGAGTCCTAACATCCGAAACGACTGACCGATGTCGTTTTATTCTCCTCCACTTGGACTCTCGTTCATCCTCGAACGAGCTTGAGTCTAAAGCAAACGTTACACAGATAACAAAAGAACTTGAATGACCTTCATAAAATATTCCACGGACGTTATCTCATGATTAAAGGATTAGAATTATAAAACGAATACCGAACTCTTGGAATAAAACATACTTGGATAACATCATAACACCATTGCCCAGCTTATTCTAACTAAGCTGATCCTTCCTCGATCCCGAGAAGAGAGTTCTACATTCTCGAAACAAAGTACACAGAACTGTGGATGGATTAACATGATTCCCTCCGCCAATATAATGAATCACCTCGTTTATATACTTTTCGATATAGAACAGGTCGATGAAACTAAGAATTAGCTTACGCTTCAGCAACGCCTTAGAGTTTTAATATTAACATTCTGTATGGAGGAGGACTCCTCCACTTAGAGGATAAGCTCATACAACTAATTTGAATAGGAATAATCATCCTCGCACAACCTGCTGGATTAAGAAAGACTTAGCTAAAACATAATGCAGCTCAGACCTGAGCTACCAAATTACCCTCTCGAATTGCGAAACAGCTGCAACTCTCGAGTTCACAACTCCATACCTTTGCCATAAGCACCACCGCCTGATGGATCAAATAAGAGCTCAAATGATGCCCCTCATTACCCTTAGTAGCCTTAAAACACAAAAATGTGCTTACCCGACTACCTTGATATGCACTATGGCTCAACACAGGGAACATCACAAGCGGCAACTAACCGCCTAAGCTCACTAGTGCCAGAAGAAGAATAGATGGCAATGAACTGAGGATAGGAATAATTAGAGCTTTAGGAAGCTCATCTTCTTATTTGCTTGGCTTCCAGAGCTAGAGTACATCCTAATCGACTAATCAAAGAATCACAATTGAAGAAATAGATATTAAATAAGCTCTATGGAACAACATCCATGCCAATTTAACCTCTCAATAAGAAGCAAACTCTGATAATTTACCAGAAAACCCTTTTAAAATCGAGATAAGCTCATAGAGTAACATGACTCTATTAGCATCATGAACCAAGAGAAGATACGTAGATCGAATATTACTTACTAAGCACTTTACACCGAAAGAAACAATGACACTCTCTGATGGTGATGAACTAGAATCCCATCATCCAACCAACACAGAATTCCGAGAAGAGAGGTAAACTGATTTGATATAATAATAGAAAGTGGCACGACCAGATGCCAGGCAGACAATAACAACACTCACTATCAAATCTCTCATATTTAGACCAGATAAATTAGTAGGGTCTCACAAATACAAGGAATAAATCATACCAGAAGCTCGCCCCTCTACCGCAACCGATTCTTAATAGAAACAATATCCAAGGAAACCATGGAAACATAATATGACAAACCATTTCCAGATCAATTGGAAGGATCAAATATTACACACATATAAGTGAGGAAGAAATACTTGGGTCTACTACATCAGATACCTCAACATCCTGCCAGACTGATAGTTTTTCGAACTGCCTCTGCAGCTGAGCTGAGCCACTACCCTGATAATCACCTTATGAAGAACCACTGCCACCACGCTCTCGACCTCTACTGGATGATGGCATTTCACTGGCTGATTGAGATCTAAATAAAATCCCCTACTACTGTGTATGTGCCTGATGGCGAGAGAAAGGACGACTTCCTACCTGCCAGAGTAAGGAAAACTTCTCAAAGGATAACCAGACTCACGACAATGATAGCACCTTTTCACTGAAAATGGAAGTTGGAAAGATTGTTAATAGCTGTAAAGAGAAGACTAAAACTGATCTTGACGAGCTACTGGCGCACTCTAGGAATCACGTGGCACAAGCTGAGATAACCTGGAAGGTGACCCTCCCAAAATAATAAGAACTCTTACCTCCAAATAAGGTACCATGGTTGCCCACTAGGGTCACGGATCTCTAGCTCTTCCGCTCTAGCTTATGGTATGCCTCGTACCTTTGAGCATTATCGACAAGCAACATCAAATGAAATTCCGACCTCAATATCTTGAGCCATCTGGGATCTCAAAGAAAGGTCATCAATAAATCTTTGAATTTCTCGAAAGGCTCATGAACTAGTTCTAATGCATATCCAGCCATTCTATAGAATTCAATCTCATATTCTGAAACCAACAGGCTAACCGACAGCTACCCTGTCTAATCCACTCAAACTGGCGGCACTCTTCATTTTGTTCGCTACTCGAAAGAAACTTTTCCACGAATCTAGAAGAAAAATCGAACCAAGTTAGTTAATAAGACAGCGGTCCACCAATTCAAGGCTGGACCCCTGAAACTGGAAAGCAGAATAATAAACAGCATACTGCTCGAGATAACCAATAACCTGAAAGGTATGCTGACATCATTTTATTTTAAAAAAATACACATGGATTATCTGATGTATGGCTTAAGAATATCGAAAGGTTTAGTTGAATAAAATAATGCAGCCTCTTCGGGCACTCAGACCAAGCTATTACCTGGGCTAGCTAACCAGCCAGAATAACTAGAGGCATAACACATACTGCCGCTGTGGAACATAAATTATTACGGCAACATTAAGAACTGGAATAGGAGCTCCCTGAACGTCTGCATCTGCAGCAACCTCATAGGAGGTTCTTGCGGTATCTGCGCCGCCATTATTCTCATAAAAGTACCATAGAGAGTCAGATTAAAACCACAAGGCCCTGCTCCCTTGCACATTGCGAGCTCGTATAGCTGGGGCCTCCGCAATTGGATCGTTAGCACGATACACAACTTTCAGGGCTTGGGCAGCGCTAACCCCCAAGCTAGACTGCTTCATCCTGAACTCTTATCCTTTGCCGATTTGTCGCACGAGGGTTCACAATTACCACGAAGGAATTAACGAAAATATTTTTGCATCCTAGCCGACGCACGATCGGAAAAGAAGGAAGTAAAACTTCCTAAATGCCATCATAGCCTCTCGTAGATAAGTACGAACATCTACGTACCCATCGATGAGACTCTACTAGACACTGTCTTAGTCTGGATAGACTCTAAACCGGGCTCTGATACCAACTGACACGACCCGGATTCCGGCTAGGCCGTGCGGGCACCCGACATCCTCCCCTAGACCTGTCGGGCGAACCCTTACCAATCAAATTAGGAAAATAAATATAATTCAATTCATAAATAAGTACAAGACTTAGGAAAAAGCACAGACACACTGATACCTTTAAGCTGCACAAAAGAAATACAGCTGACCACCCAACATACTAGGTTTAGGGCGATCCAGACTAGACATCTAAGAGTACAAAAGAAGACAGATACCTCAAGAAGGGAGCAAAATGATACTGAAATAATAAACATGAAACTGTGGCAATCCTGAATAAAAGCTGGCTCACCCTAACAGTTAAAGTCGTCTTCGCTCCTTCACAACGTGGCGAACTCAATCCTGGAGCGAACCTGCCGAAACTAAATAGATAGACAAGGACAAACAACAAACAAGGGTGAGTCAAAAGGACTAAATAAGTAGGGCAGACTAGCCACCTCAAAGAATAGGATAGCTAGCCAGGGAGAAGAAAACAGATAAACCAAATTCCTCTTATTTAAATTATAAAAAGACAGAGCCAGATAATAACTGGAAACACGTATGGGAATATAAACTCATAAACAACCAGGGACATAAGATAGGCAGAACATATAGATTTTTAAGTATCCCGAACATAATACTGTCACGGCGTGGACCCGATCTACATATTCATACTATCGCGGCGTGCAACCGATCCATAAATTCATACTGTCGCGGCATGCAAACCGATCTATATATTCATACTGTCGTGGCGTGCAACCCGATCCATATATTCATACTGTCGCGGCGTGCAACGTGATCCATATATTCATACTGTCGCGGGGTGGCAACCCGATCCATATATTCATATTGTTGCGGCCTGCAACCCGATCCATATATTCATACTGTCGCGATGTGCAACCCGATCCATATATTTATACTGTTGCGGCGTGCAACTCGATCCATATAACTAAAGCATATAAACCGCCAATTAAGGACACTAAATAGTCAGAAACGTATAGGAAAACTGAAATATGTCCACAACATGGTATACACATGCATACACAAACACAGCACAATAGTCACACACTAGTCAGTATGCGGTGCAATGAGATGGGATGAATGCGGTATGATGCAATGTAGTCACGTGTGCCTGATACCTACACCGGCTCGGGACTCTCATCGATTATCGGAAGTGTATGCAATAATGACCCTTCACCAGCTCAGGACTCTCATCGATTACCGGGAAGCATATGCAATAATGATCCTTTACCGTTGCGGGACTCTCATCGCCAACCGGGAAGTATATGCAATAAGACTCTTCACCGGCTCGGGACTCTCATCGATTACCGGGAAGTATATGCAATAATGACCCTTCACCGGCTCGGGACTCACGTCGATTACCGGGAAGTATATGCAATAATGACCCTTCACCGGCTCGGAATTCTCATCGATTACCAGGAAGTTTATGCAATGTTCAAAACCAGAGTGCGATGCTCATATGCTCAATGCAATACCATCAACAGGGTATAACATATAATATACAATATAAATTCAAATCTAAGGCGTAATGAGTACGCCTATCGGCAGCTACACACGTACGGAACACGTGGTAGAATATCCATAAGGCCAAGGACCTCCAAAGAAATGGATACAAACGCTTACTTTGTTACAAAGTTAGCACAATTACTCAACAAACCGCTTTGTCCTTTGGATTCATTGTCAAATGATCCCACTGTGTTCAATAAGCAAAAAAATATATCACGTTACGCTAAAGGCTTCATTCCCTACATCTTAGGGCAATCCGGTTAGGAACCTGATACCCTATACGCATACGCAATACGTAGGCCAGGCCTATGTACAGGGTTCAAAGTCACATAACCAAACCCTAAATAAATTACATTTATATGTTTCCCATAACTCACTGAATACGAATATATAATCAATCCATTATCGGGGTCTAATTGACCCTTTAAGCTATTAGTTGAACTTATTAAAACGATGTCTAATATCCCCATTTTACTGTCAAAATATATTCAAACACACGTAATAAACTAAAATAATGTATTAAGATCATTACCTGAATGTTTCGGGGTAAAAATTCTACTTTTCTCCGACTTTTTTTCCATTTTCTGGCATTGTTTCGTTGTGTTATCTCTGTTGGTTGCTTCTGTATCGTTTTCTCCATTCTCTTTTTCATTTCTGTTCCTTTTTAGTTAAGTTAGGGGTAGGCCACCCCTAACCCCTTTTCAATCTTTGTCTTTCTTTCTTTTTTTGTTTTTTTTAAT
Organism: Petunia x hybrida; assembly: GCA_037355625.1. Lineage (NCBI taxonomy): Eukaryota > Viridiplantae > Streptophyta > Magnoliopsida > Solanales > Solanaceae > Petunia > Petunia x hybrida. The sequence continues at coordinate 27,927 of JBBBVM010000460.1, forward strand.
CTTTTCCTTTTTCTTTCTCTTTTCTCGACGAAAATTAAAACGAAATTCTACGAAATTTGAAAGGATCCCAAATTTCTCAAGTAAGTTATATAAAATATATGCAACACACTTGCTAAGGCAGATCTCAAATTGGACTCCCCAAACTCAATATGAAAATTAAAATAAAAAATGTCAAATTATTTAACTTTCGGCATTTTAGCGGAAACTAGCCGAACAACCCTGAATTTCACTTTCGAAAGTTCAAAAAAGTCACAAATAATCATACGAACCTAACAACCCTTTTGAATTTTGAATTGGAACTCGTTCGCCAAAATTGAGCTCGAAACCTCTTTTCAATATTATCGACAATAAAAACTGAAATCTTTTTCCGATACGTACCAAACGAGGTCTGATTTAGCTCAAATTTTACAGACAGGTCCTAATGGACCTTATGAATATTTTAAAATTATCAACACGCCAATCGAAATCCTAACTTCCGATACGACTGACCGAGGTCGTTCATACTTATAGTGCATCCATTGTTTTACCTTTCTAATTTGGTTAGAATTTGTATATACTTGTACAGAAGTGTAAGATTAGCTCTAGATTTAGAGAACATAATTTGTCTTAATATTTAAATGAAATGGACATGATGTCACGATCCAATTTCTTAGACCATGATGGCACCTAAGCGTTCACCCTTAGACGAACCAAGAAGTGAGTAAGATGTTCAAAATGACGATTTAATGACATAAGGCTAAACAAAAACATTACAAGATGATCGTACTAAATGAGAAAAGAGTGATACCATAATAATATAAATATCTCAAAAAATCTCGACATAACTATCCCCAATACGTAACGTCAATGGAGAATACTAAGAGTTCATACAATCCAGGGCACATCCCAAAACATAAGGAAAGTCCAAAATATAAATAAAGATAGGACAGTGTGCCACCACAAATAATGCGGTTGGCTTACCTCAATCAACTCTAGTCCACAGCCTCAAACGGATCAAGAAAGTCCAGCTGCCCGGCTAGAAGATGGATCTGCACATGTAAGCAATAAGTTATGAACCGAAGCCCAGTAAGATCATCGACAAGACCGCTACTTTACCCTTCAGAACAAGTCATTGAAAATAAATAAGAAGATAACATAAATAAGGCCTACATACTCACTAAAATATAATAAATATAATAAAGGAATACTTAAGTACCATCATTCACTATAAACTTCTTAACTTTCCTTATACAATATAATACAACATAATAGCATAGGCCCTCGCCATCATTGTGGCTAGACCAGTGGCTCATCAACTCTATAACGTAGGCCCTCGCCATATTAGGTTAGACCAGTGGCTAAATTTATCTAATGACATAGGCCTTCACCATATAAGGCTAGACCGGTGGCCCACAATCCAAATACCAATGAGAAAATAGAACTATAATATGAATCATCTGGAGTGTATATATATAACTCCATAGTACAGAAATAAAAACATCTAGTATTAAATACACATGTAATGTACATATCAATGTCGTACTATTTTACTCAAATTTAGTAAGGTATGAAGTAATACCATATTCAAGTCAATACCAAACGTTATAAAGCTAACTTGATCATTCAAGTAAGGTAAATGATCTCAATCCGTATATGGACAAGTATGCGCTTGTCCCACAACATACTAATCATTTAGAAGCTCGTAGCTCATCACACAAACGCAAGCTCAAATCATTCCCATTTAGCAAAGCAAGCAAATAGAAGTCAAGTCTCATTTCCTCAAAGGTGATCCAAGTACTACGACCGAGTAAATCCAAAAAAGGCACGAAGACGAACTCTAATCCAATCACACTAAATCATAATTAGAGCATTAAAATAGGCTAGGAGGGTGAAAACCCCCAATCTTTTGGGCTCGGGCCCACCTCGGCCTGACACCCATCCCTCGGGCCCCACCTCGGGTTCAGAATCTGAATTCAATACAACTTACCCATTCACCGACGAGTTCATACGTTCGAAAACTATGTTAATCCGAACTCATTAACATCTTCAAATCCCCTTTTACTTGACTTTTGAGTTTGAACTCAATAACCTTATCAATTTCTCAAGGTTCACTAATTCATGAATAAATATCATTAATACCGAATTATTCCTTTTAAATCTTGGTGATTAATACTAATATTGTACAAAGTAGTAAAATATTACCAATTGAATAAGAAAATTACGTTGAAAAGATATTATTAAACTTGGGATTTTATAGTTGAGTACTTGAACATTTGGTTATGCTGGAGCCTTGTTGAAATTAGTACTTCTTCATCCACCCAAGCACTTATTTAGATAGAATATGTAACTATAGATGAGGTATAAAACTTACTCCTTCACTGCTTCAAAGTATAAAAATGAACCTACTTTGCTTCGTTGCTAAAACGTCTACTCTTGATGTGGCTAAAAAAATGCATCAGATTTGATGCTTTGGTTCGCTACACTGCCGTTTCCATTACAACTATAGAGGCAGCTAGTTGTGTTCATTTCAGAATGGGAATAAAAGATAAGCTTTTACTAGCCAATTGGGAACCTTGGGATTTGGTCCCACTAATAGCTTTTTCTTTTCTTTCTTTCAAAGAAATTTTATTTAAAAATAAGCTAATAGCTTGTTCCCTTGCCCACTTCACGTGATCATGACTTACAAAAAGAAATTAAGCTT